>ML832416.1:63415-91964 GCA_009831015.1 Picea engelmannii | reverse complement strand
TAAATACTTGTTCCATACGATATGGACTAAATTAATAAGCAAATTTAACTCCTTCAAGGTCAACGGTTAGCAATTATATGACTAGCTGAAAAACACATGTATAAATGGCGTATCTGTGATGCATCCAACGTTTCAATCAGAGCTTATACTCGACATTGAAAATGGTCACTTTAGTCTTGAACAACTAATGGTAAAATGGGTCATTGTAGTATTTTATCTTGCGCAACACCTTTAATACAAGGGTGCAAACCCTTGAATAACTTTAACCACAGGAATCCCTCCTCACGCATAATTATGCTCAGTGAATTGATGCCGGCATGGGTTGGGCCTCTACCTTTTCTTCAGGGCATATAGAGATGAATTGGTGGGCGCTTAGGGCCCCTATAGGCATGGTGATTTGAAAAGTGTCCTAGGTCACATAATATTATAAACATAATCATGACCATGTGAACCGCAACAATCTAATATTCATAAGTGGATGGTGTAGACCTCCAAAGGGATGTCTAATAAGCATGGAGCCATATTTGAACCCTCAATTTTTCCTTCACAAAATTTAAAACAAATAATAATCCAACAAATAGAGATTGTTATGAACCCCAGTGGACGGTGCAAACCTCCCAAGGGATGCCTAATAAGCATGGAGTCAGATTTGAGCCCTGAGATTTGCCATATCAAAATCAAAATAAAAAATAATGCTCCAACAAATAAAAATTCTTATGAACCCCCTTCCTCTTCGTCTATTGATGTTGTCCAACTTACCATTCCCTTGATGATTTATTGATAATAGAAAACATCTTAAGTGTGGAAACAAATGGATATGGGAAGACACTAATTGTGCATTGAGAAATCAATATGCTTAAGTGGCCTAACAATAGTTAAAACCCATGCTAATCATGATGCTTCCATTTTATCATCCCCATCTGCATGCCCCTGCTAGTATGGGATATAAGGATAATTTCACGGTCATTTTAACTTAGTTTTTTTACTTTCTAGCCTTGGAATTTCATGTAATCCTTAGTGTTCAATGTACCTAGCAGACCCAACCCACTAGTCCTTGTGCTCTTTGAACCCAACCTAATCTTAGAACTAGTTGCCTCGGTCATTAGATGTAATCATGAGAATACCACCAAAGCAATTTGTAAAACAACCGCCAAACCATATTTGGAAACTTAAATAAACAACCCATTTGTACAAAGAAAGTAGAAAAGGAAAACCACAAAATAAAGGTCAAATACGACAGAATCGTTGAGGATGAAGAGCATTTCAGAACAAATGCTAGCAAGCACTCACAACAACAACTAACAATATCTGAAATGATAATCAATGTTGTCCCATTAATCTAAGGGTCAAGTTTACCCAGTTTAGTTTCAGATCAAATTTGAATTATTGAGTGGAAAAACCTTATATCTTTCAAAAGAAACCTGAAATGGACCATGTAATCAAAATTACGTCGAATTAATACTAAGAAAGGAATCAAATCTATTGCAGAATATCACAATTCAATCATTTTGATCCCGAAGTTAAATATGAAAAAACACCTCTATTCAATAATTATATGCATAGTTTGTATAGACAAGACACTCAACTTATCCTTTAAGGCACCCATGTTCATCAATAAGATTAGCATATAGAGAAACAATCATAATTAACACCTTTCGCAACCCTGTATAGTCTTCAACAACAAAAATAACGCAGTTATACTTTTTAAAAAAATTGCTGAGAATATACATAGTCAGGGATCAACAGGTTGTATCAAGAAACAAATATAGCAAGGGTATTGATTAAAAGATGCAGTGAAACTCTTTGTGCTTCAAGTAGCGACTAGAATTATTTCCTGACTCCCAAAATTGATAAAAAGAATGCACCCAACATGAAAGTCTCCATCAATACTGATGTATTGGATACATTTTAGTAAAAGTGTGAGGTCGAATCATACACTCAACCCCAGGATAAGGTCCCCTTGCTTCATATTCCCGATTTTTGTTGAATGGATGTCCAACACTACCATAGTATAGCACTATGTCCCTGTAAGAGTCATAACCTCGTGGGTAGCCTGGATTACCTTCTCCAAGGGCACCACCATGACCACGAGGTTCATGAGCATTGTCATTGTATCCAACCATTGGGCCACCAACACTATGTTGAAACTAACTTAGATTGGCTTGTTGATACTGCTGTTGTCACACCTGTGCTTCTCGATGTAAAAATTCTTCTCGATATTTAGCCTGTTGAGCTCGCATTGCTCTTAAATTCTCCTGGTATTGAAAATTAATTTTTCTGGTGCACAGTCAATAAAGAAAACATGCAGTTTGGTCATTAAGCATCCATATGAACACAAATGAGAATGTATAAAACCATATCCCTTCATAATAGTAATTGGATACACATGAATATCAAATAAGATGTAGGTGTTCAACAATGCTACATTATTTGAATCTCAAATATAAGATGCATGAGTTTAGTAATACTACAACCTATCCATCAGGGCCATTTACTCCAACCTATCCATCATGGTTAGTTAGTTATACGAATTTACCATGATATTAAAGCATTAGAAAGATGTTATACAATTACAAAAACAATCAAAAATAAGATCAACAATATTTTTAAAGTATTCAAACTTCAAACCAATCATGGTTATGGAAGTGACAGTAACAATACACAAAGGTTAAAACCATGTCAGGGTAGCTTTGTCATCATCACTACTTACACTACAAATTGCTATCCTTAGTAGGATATGCAGAAAATTAGTTGCATTCTTAAACATACTATATACCATAATAATGTACACTCATCCCTAGCCAGAATGATATATTTTTGACACTTAGGTATCTTCATCCATAGAAAAAAATAGTGATGGCAGTTTCAAGATCGAGAATATTTTTAGAGGGGTTGGGGTTTAAATTTTTTTTTTCACTTCTCCAAAGCCTTGGCAGAAAAGAGTGTATGGAGGCTTATCCAAGGTAAGGATTCATGGTGTTTGGTTGTAGTGAAAAAGTATAATAGCCCTGGGACTGTAGAAGAGTGGATCAAAAAGACTGTGAAGAATCAAGAGTACTCATGGAAAGCATTCCTAGCCTTTCCTGTCATTGGGAATTAGCTTGTGTGGAGAGTTGAAAATGGTTCAAAGATAATATTGAGGGAAGACCCTTGGATGGGATGAAATTACGACTATAGGCTTCCAATACACATGGTTTTGTTTTTGGGGGAAAGAGGCTTTTTAAATCTTGTTCAGATAGTAGATCATGAGCTTTCTTCTATTTGGAGGCAGGTGTGGTTATCTACTGATAGGATTGGCTAGAGGGGAAGATGTTGTTACTTGGGATGCTTTTAATGCTATCCTTAGGTCTAGCCATGTCAGCATAATTGAGAAGGAATATAGAATCATTGGTCAAAAAATCCCACTGGGGAGTGTACTCCAAAGACTGGTTATAAAGATTTTTTCTTCAGGGAAGTCTTGGAGGAACCAGCATGGTGGTGGAAACTAGTGTGAAAGTTCAAATGCCCTTCAAAAGCTCATCATTTTATATGTTTGGTGCTTAATAATATAAATATCTAACATGGGATATCCTACAGAAGAGGAATACGCATGGCCCTGACAGATGTCCCTTGTGTAAAGTGAATGAGGAGAGAATCATTGATCTCATTATGATTTGTTCCTACTCATTGTAGCTCTCGAAGTGGAGGCCTTAATTGGGATTAAAATGGCTTGAAGGGCAACATTATTGATGAAGGTCTGAAGCTTTGGTGTGAGAATTCAAATGTAAACAAGGTTAAAATATTTCCTTTGATTCTGGCTTGGGCTATTTGGCTCACAAGGAATGCATGTCTTTTTGAGGACAGATTCATTCCACTAACCCAATGTGCATCCCAGGGTTTGAGTATTCTCCATAGTTTTAGACAACAAAATTTGGAAAAACCAGTTTGACAGATAGTTGTGGAGTATGTGGACAAGTCAAAGACATGGGCTTACTTCAATGAAACCTCCTCTCAAGGTGATCCAACACAGAGTGGTTGTGCTGGTGGTAGTATCTTTATGATGGAGTCACATTCTCTAAAGTTTAGATCGGGCGTGGGTCAGGGTACAAATAATTATTCAAAGTTAATGGACTTGAAACTACTGCTCACTCTAGCTGGTGAGAAAGGAATCACATCCCTACAAATCTTTGAAGATTCCATGCTTGTAATCAAATGGATGAGGAGTGAAAATTCTCTGTCATCCTATTTACTGCAGCCTTTATTTGATGAGCTAAAAGGAATCACTTGTGTTTTTAACTTTATTTCCTTTCAACGTGTCTACAGGGAGAAGAACCAAATTGTTGATGACCTCTTAAAGGCAGGGATTCATATGGCATTTGTTCAATGGTTCATCCAGGAGAAGGAAGAGGGTAAGTTGAATAAGTATGACCAACCTCCCTTTCATGAACAAGGGCATATTTTGCAAACTTCTGGAAGTGACTTATAATCCTGTCTGATTTCTCTTTCAGATACTCATTTAATATGGTTGGTTATTAGGAACTGTCTTCTGTCTCCTTTTTTGGCTGTGTAGATTTGAAACATAGAAAAACCCTCATTATTTGATTCATGCCCTCTCATTTTGACTTTACAATCACTGTGAACTCATCATTTTGTAACAAATGAGAGTTAAATTTGAAGGAGAATTGTTTTTCATCCTTCTCTTAATGAAGAAGATGGGTACATGATTAGATTCCCTCCCATCCCTATTCCATGTTTTCATATTTTCCATATTTTCCATAATTGAATCAGAGACAATAAATATATCAAGGCACTTCACGACCCTATTCCTTGCTATGCTAAAACGTTTCTAGGTTTGGACCACCTCAATTGGATTTGTGTTGCACAATTTATGAGTTTCCATATTCTCTAAGAAAAAAACTAGACAAGGGATCCATTCTACCGATCTCTCCTGAAACTTCCCTTTGTCTCAACACTACGTTTAAATCACGTCCAACAATCACTAACTCATACTTGACTGCCTAAATATAAAAAAAAAATCATAATTTTTTCCACATTATAAGGCCCATACATGTTGAAGACTTAACTATAGATCCCTAATTATAAGGAGAAAATCTTAGTCCAAATCCCATAAGCTAAACTCAAAATTTTGAACCATGAAAGAATTCTTCTAACTTGTGATCACTCCTCTATATTTACCTACAACATCCAAGGCAATAAAAGACGATATTTTTAAAAAGAAGGATAAGATATTTTTGGTGTTTTCTCCTTTTATCGTTGTCTCTTGCACCATCATAATATTAGGGTTATAAAATTTTCTTCAAGAGGATAAGCTTTTGATGGCTTAGACTCAAGGGCCCTTTTCATTGGTTCAAGATAAAATGGGAGCCCTACGGAAGTTGGGAATGGTCAACATGGACGCCACTATTATCCTCCACATTCACAATGAATTCCAAGCTCAAGACATCACTGATCACCCTAAGGAATTTTATGAGAATACATAGAAGTAAATTCAACAACTTATCATTCTCTTCACAAGCTCTCTCTCCTGGCTGATCCCTCCACGATCTCTCTCTCTCGGTTCCCTCTGCGATCTCTCTCTAACCCTGCATCTTGTGAGCTCTCTCTCGGTGCCCTCCGTGAGCTCTCTCTAACCTTGTAGTTTGTGAGCTTTCTCCCTGTGCCCTCCGCGAGCTCTCTCTAACCGTGAGCTCAATCTCTCTATCTCTGCTTGTGAATGGGCACGAGTTCATGAATGGGAACAAACATAAAAGTAGTTTCTTTGCATAAAGGAATTATGAACATGAGACTTTTGTTTGCACAATGTTGTTCTATGGAATGTTTAACTACAACCTCGTGGTTATATCCTCAACCATTGCTAGAAAGGTGTTGCACAATGGAGTTTTAGAGAGTGATTTAAGAGTCTCTTTCTCCTAATAATTTCTTTTTCAAGACATTACCTCTCGACTTAGTTCATTATATCCAAGAACATTTCTTCTAAATGATTGTATGAAGCTCTTTTTCAAGACATTAGGTCTCAACTTAATTGATAATATGCAAGGACACCTTAAATTATTATTCCAAATAATGTTATAAGATAAGATTGAGGGTTGGTAATATATATTTCATAGTTCTGGTCATTATAGTTATGATTAAATCACAATAAAAAATATATGAGATTACTTTTTAAGGGGAATAAGTTTTTGGGGAATTATGTCTATAATTATGCTTGGAGAATTAGTAAAATCTCTAATAATTAAGTTGAATCTTTGGCCATTGGACTTGGATATTGGATAATGAAGAATGAAGGCAAGAGAAGATTATAATGATTGGAGATTTGATCATATTCATACGTCACTTGGTCTACAAATCTCTCCCTAAAGACCCTCATCTCTATAGGTTGTTGTGTCACACCTTGTTAGAAGTATTTTTTGGGGAAGTTAAATTCTTTCATGTCCTCAAAGATATTAATCGATTAGTAGATGTAATGGTCGATAAGGATTTATATTTATCTCTTGGTTCTATGTGGAAAAATAGGGAGGAAGAGGTAGTTTGAAACCTCCCTTATTCTTATCACCCCCCTTCTTATTAAATTACCATTATAACAATCCTAATAAGTGGCATCACATCTACAACATGAATTTGCAAAGGACTATATGGGTACTCTGTCATGTTATTTGTTATATCATGCAGGATTCATTATTTATTAGCCCTGGTAGGATGGTATGGTGCAAAGGGAGTGGGTTTTTTCTACATTTTCAAATGGGAATATCGAAGTTTCAAATATGGATTTGGAGTGGTCTTCTAGTTCTTACCATTATCCTTTTGTTTCTTCTAATTGGAAGGTATGGTTCCAGATAGAAGGTTGGTTTTGGAAGTGTGTCATGTGAGGACTCTAGGATCATTGTTGTGTGAAGACTCAGAGGTTTGGTTTTGGGAACAAGGAAGCTAGGATTCATTTTCATGCAACATTCTAACCTCAAACATTAATCTCAAGTACTATTTTGGTTATATTTGAGTCTCCTCGTTCACAAAAATCAAGGAATTCTTCTCAGTTTGAAAGCCAATTTATTTTTGGAACTTATTCTAAAAGGTCCCCAATGGTTTTCTCTTATAGGCATTTTGAGATAGCCTAGTATTACTCTCTCTTTGGTTGGCTCTATAAAATATTTTAAATCTTGATCAGTTGTTCTTCTGTGTCAATTCTGAATTTTGATGCTTCGAAACAAGTAAAATGGAAAATCACAGGACCACCTTTATGACTCTATTAGACAATGCGAGTTCCTATGTAATGAAAATCAAGAGATTGTAGCACATGAAATGGGGAGAATGGAGACATGGAGAAGGGAATATCAACATAGTTTTGAAAATGAATTGAAATCTACCAAAAATAAAATTCTTAAGATGATGGCTCGACTAAAGAAGCATAAGAGGAAAATAACCCTCATGGAAGTAGGGGAAGATAAAAATAAGGAGAAGGTGGATGATAAAGAAGATATAATTAAAGAGTTGCGGGAGAGAATCAGGTCGGAGAAAAATCATAGGTTTATAGATTTGAGGCATTCTGCCTCACTGGTGTTTTTTGTAGGTTCCTTTGAACAAGAGAAAGCAATGACTACAAAATTTTATATGGTTATTGGTTATATGGTTATATGGTTTTTGTAGGTTTTTTATTATTTTGTATGGAATTTTTTCATACCAGATTTCAAATACTTATATTCACGACCTTGTAACAAGTAACCACATCTAGTTTACTACATTTGATCTCCTATTCATAATCCACTGTCTCTGTGAAAGTTGTGAATGTATATGCAAGGATAATTGTTTCTTCATTATGTATATTTACAATATACATAATAATTAATATCTTATCGAATATGCAAAAAATGATTAGTAAATATATGCAATCCCTTGTGAAGGCCTCAAAAAAATTAACACTTAAGGAAACAATCCCAAAGTCTATTTTGTTAACTCTACAAATCTCTAAGTCTAATGTCCTAAAACGCCATAAAAAAAATCTCAATTGAAAATAATTGCATAATGAATGTGACATTGTGACCTTGGAAGGATTGTTTTCGGAGGACATTAGAAACTAAATTTAGGAAACTGATGCAAATGGGTGCTATTTTTCTCATAGTTGAATTGAATACACACCTAGGGTCACTAATGTCATACCAAGTTACAATTCATTGGTATAGCAGCGAAAAAAATTAAAGTTAGCTTTGAGGGAGTGTTTTAGTTATTGCCATTTTTCTCATAGTTGAAGGGACTACACACCTAGGGTGATTAATGTCATCCCAAGTCACAATTTATTGCTATAAGAGCTAGAAAGAATTCTAGTTAACTTTGAGGCAATCTTCAAATATATTGATTGTTATTAAAGAATTATATCTTTGGTTGACCTAGGGATTTAATTCTATATTAGTTGATATCATCAATATCACATCCAAGCTTTGATATCTTGATATATTTGATATGTCATGGTACTACTCTTCCAATGGGTGCACAATATCACAAGAATACATCTTCTTGCCCTCCTCCATTAGATGATCAAGTCAACGACAATTTTCTCTTGTGGATGAGTAGTTTGGTGGCAACATTCTTTCAAGTTGTTAGGTAAACTTTTGTATTGAGTTGGACCATCACATGAACTCCACTCTAATTTCTTCCAACTATCACTGACTAGATACTTGGTTAAAGATTTTCTAATTTTTCTAAAGGCATGGGGTTAAGGTATGGGAGGGTGTTGGCACATAACCCTAGAGGACCCCTTATTGGGTCCACATAACCCTGAAAAAGGTGAGATCCATGATCTCATCTTCGTAATATCCGTGATCTCAGCTCTGCCTGGGTGCTCCTACTTCGATCAACATGTCAAAGTCCAAAAGTGGGTCAAAACTGACCAAAATTTTCCCAAAAATTGGTCGAGGACCAACAAAGGGTTTCGATACTTAAGGATTTTTGATTTCACCACACAATACTTAAGGAGGGTTTGATTATTGAATTACCAAGTCGAGTTGATGTCGCAAAAGCTTCAATTCACTCACCAATGTCATCTTGCACCGACCCCACATAGTGAGCAGTGAATGGGGTCAACGTTGAAATTTCTTCAAACTGTTCATGTATGCATCGAAATTTGACATGGTTAGACTAGACACATGCCTTGACGGTATGGGAGGGTTTCAAGACTAAAGGATGTTTGATGTCTTGACCACATAATATTTGAGATTGCCCATGTTTGTAACAACGTTCATAATGAGGCGTCCCATATTTTTCAAATATATTTGTTTCCATCCGTAGAATATTTGTTGGAACTCTCTTGAAATGTCACGAAACTTCCAATTCAACCACCACAAATGTCATGCACCGACCCCGCATAGTAAGCTATGAATGGGGCCAATGTTGAAATTTCTTCAATATGTGCCTGTATGCATCGAAATTTGACATGGTTAGACTAGACACATGCCTTGACGGTATGGGAGGGTTTCAAGACTCAAGGATGTATGATGTCATACAGAAACATTTTGAAAAAAATTCGACGTTGGCCCCATTCACAGGTCATTGTTTCCCATCATGTACTCTAGCCCTAGTACAATGTCTTTTAATAGTTGTTTCCTTTAAAATTCGTCCAATCAGAAAATTAAAACGAAACGAGAAGAGCCCTAGTACAATGTCTTTTAATAGTTGTACTCTAGTCGTGAAGACCCGCAAACCCTTTTTTAAGTTTCGTTATTAAAGAAAACTTGTCACAACATCCGTAAAATGCAACATATTTATAGATTTTATAACGTCGTAATTCTGACGATCATTGACCAAATAAAAGTTGACTTGGTAAAAATACTAGGTGACCGTTGGAGGGGGAAAACCTAGTTTCCACAATGTCGCAACTGCGGCAACTATCTTCACAAATGTGGCAAGAGAGACAACTATGTCACAAATGTGGCAAGAGAGATGACTATGTGGAAAACGTGGCAAGAGATACGCCAATGTGGCAATAGCGATGTTATTGGGCAATATGGAAAAAAAAAAAATTCCTCTATTTTTCGACAGTATGGCCAATTTTGTCCTTAATGGAGCAAATAAAACGTCGAAATTTTTACAATATGTACTAGTGTGTCATATTTCAATATTAGATCATTTTTAGTATTTCAAGATAATTTCACATAAAATCTACAAAAATCTTATTATGTGATTTTTTTTTTTAATAATATATGGTCACCAAGAGAATGGGAAAGGTCTAACCATGTTTAGCTAATATTGAATTAGAAGGTGACACTTGGATGTGACCAGTGCAATTACGCTTTTATTTTTCCTTTGTTAATCGATGAGGTTGATATCATCATTTTAAATTCGATTCGATGACATTAAGCATTTATTTTAGTTTGAAAAATGTCATGAGGCCCATTTTTTACCCCAAATTTCCTTGAATTTGGAAGCCTCTTAATTTGTCCCTTGAATTAGTCATCATTGTTACCTTGGGAAGGGCTTGAGATGCCATTAATTTTGAATCTCTGCTCTACCATGTCATTGGTGATGTCACCCATAACACCCTTATCACCTACCATGGTGGTAATACCTTACCAATCCCTTTTAGGGTGATTCCTTACCATTGGGAATTAATGCCCAAATTGGGCACTATATTCATTGTTCCTTAAGATGTTGATTTCTTCGAAATTCTATAAATTGAAAATTAATTGTGTTCTCTTTTATTATTGATTTCAACCTCCAACAAATCCATTATAATATGTTTCTTTATTCTTGATTTAATCGATGATTATCTTTGATTCTCTTTCTAACAGATCATATTTAAGGCTCGATTCAAAGAAATTGTGATCACTTTCCATAGTTCCCTAAATTTGTACAAAGTTATTAGAGGTTATCTCAATATTTTTAGCTAAAGTATAAATTGGCATACATTTATGGTTTCTAATTATTCCCTCTCTACAAGGGTTCAACCTCGACACTCTTTCAAACTTTATTTAGCATAATGTGTGGTGGCTATGGGGGAATCCAAAACTCTCACTAACTAGAACATTCCTATAGATGCGTCTTCTGGGATTTTTCTATTTCATTTACCAGAGCATGAATATGTGTTCTTATTCTCAAACTATTTTTAGACCCTCTTCATCCTGTGGATGAGCCTCTATTTCTTCCCTATTATTTCTCATTATTCTCTGGTAGGTTTGGAATGGTGATTGAATTTGCCCCTCAAGTATCCTTTTGTTTCTTTCCAACAACATATTATGGATTATAATCCCTAGTGCAATCTCCTATATCTTGTTCAAAGTCTTAGAATCTCAAAGTTACTTTTGTGACTTTTCGTACTCTCTAGTCCAATTGACTTGTTTTGGTCACTCATGGACATTACTAAAATGATTCTACTTTCAACATATCATAATTATGCTATTTTTTTGCCAATTTATTTTAAGAGCTTATATTCTAACTTGAATGTTGATAGATTTCATCATTCCCCTTTATAGCATATTCTAGATAGGTATTGCAGACAAGATGTTAGGAAATGATCTATAGTATCCTCTTATTCTTGGCATAGAGCACATCATGACAAGAAAAGGTTTCTTCCCTAGAGGTTATCCAACATCAATTTGTTGTTTTGTAAAAATAACCAAGTGAAGGAAAATAATTGTGGTCATTAACCCTTTAGGAAATATTCTCCTCCAATATATAACATCCCTTTACTCAACACCACATTCTACCCAAAAGGATTATGCCCCTTTGACCAAGAATTTCCCTGGACTTGACTACCCCTATATTAATATATGAGAAACTTGTTTATCGGGGGACAATTTCTTTTATATAGTTTCCCAAAGGATTTCTTTCTTCGGCTCCTCCAATACTTATAGGAAACCTTTAATCATTCCAATAGATCAATAGACCACTCAGTCGACCTACCAATTGACTATAACATCCCTCTCTTGCGCGCACTGAGCAAACTTATTCTTTGAGGACACTTGCATGCAAGTGATCCGGTTCTTCATACGATTGGTTGATTTGATTATGATTATGAGACAATGTGGATTTGATCATATGTTATTTTTGTTATATTTACATCGACATGTGCTATTGACTAGGTTCCCCTGAGTGTGCAGGACTCTGGACATTGAGGATGTCAAGGCATCGATGAAACCCCTTGGACTCTAGATCGAGTCAGGGAGTGGACTGTTAGGGTTTGACTATGTATATATGATTAAATATTATAATGTTGATTGTTATTGCTGACATTGATGGATCCAGGATGACGATAAATTGCCGACTAGACTCACATTTAGAGTAAAGGGGTCATGCACGACAACTAGTGACATTGAAGGAGAGGTGTGGCAACAACCCCACCACAGCCTACTATCACTCCCGTCGTGACTCGAACTGTAGGTTAACAATTACCTAGTTCGAGAAGACTCATGATGTCGTGAGGGAAGACTGCGACAGTTGCTCATGATGATTCTAAGGGGCACGCAATAAGGTAGGGTCCTTATTCCTTAGAGGCCCTTAGTCTCCCACAAGATCACCTAACGGAGTATTGACTCCAGGGATTTGACGTCTACCAAATTCAGTCAAGAGGCGAGTGACACCCTTGGATCATGTAGTGTGTCTTGAAGGGCACGCCGCACAAAGAAAATAGAAAGAGGCGAGTAGCACCCTTGGAGCACGTAGTGCGTCCTGAAGGGAACGTTGCAATTTTAACTGGTAAGTTAATAAACCTAGTGCCTAGAAAATTATGCCTCATTAGGATCTGGTCAGCCTTAAAATGAATGATTTGATAAGTAAAGTTTAATAACTAATTTTTCCCTTAAGAACTGTCTCCAAGCCTAGTGAATTGAAAACCTAGATCTGAGTAGAACCTTATAATTAAACCCCCTTCCTATTATACGTCTAAATAGTCTTTTTTAGACCTTCATTAAACCTTTATTGATCTACGATTCTGGTTTCTTTATTCAACCAATTTTGTTTGTGATTTCCCAACAAATTCTTTATTGTGTACAACGAAAATACTTCTTTATTTCTTTGTGATTGATGTTGTTATTATGGGTCGTTCCTTTTCTAAATATGCAACATTTCATTGGTATTTGTTATATGATGTTTTATAGTATGCGTATTCATATTTCCTTCCTGAAAATACAACGAATCAATGGTATTTTTATGAATATTTCTGTGTAATAAATTTTACAACTTTGAATTATGGAACTTCTGTACATTTTTAATATTATTGAAAGGAAATAAATTCCTTCTACATTATGAAATTTTTATGAGCCTTATTGATCAATGATGTTTTACTCTTCGCGTAATTATTATCAGAAAAAAGGTTATTTGGTCGTTCATGATTAGATCAAGGGTTGAATTCGTATTTGGATAGTTATAATTTGAGTGTCAAGGAGAATTGGTCTTACCAATATAAATTATCTCTGTGTTTTTGAATGATTAATCTTTGCCTCCTTCCCATAAATTATCTTTGCATTTTTTTTGAATCATTAATCTTTGCGTCACTGTAGTTGTTGAAAGCAACTGTACTCCACGCGAGCCTCGGCTCGACGGCTAGGGATAATCTTCCTCGGCCTTTTTTCCATTGGTTCATTCAGATGCTTGCAGTTTGTTAGATTATTGCTAGTGATATAGTTGTGTTTTATTTGATTTTCATATCTGTGTTATCTCGTGTTGTAAACTCTTCTCCATTTGTTACGGGTTTCTATCCCGATTTAACATTGTTTTTCACCCAAAATTTTTTAGCTACAAAGGTTTCTGATCAATCAGACACAATTCTATTTCCGATCGTCGATTATTCACAAAGTCCCGCCTTCAAATTCGCAAATGAAAAAACATAATGATTAGAAGAGATTGAATTTACTGTATTGGTATTGAATCGCCTATCCCTGTTTCATTTCATTTCTATTGGAGTCTTGCGTCTAGGGTTGTGAATGGCGTGTGGAAGGTTTATTTGGCCTCTAACCACTCTCAACTATCGTACCTTCTTGGTGCATGCAAAGCATGGTACAACGTAATGCATGTATAACTTTACTTGGACAAGTGGTAGTTCCCTTTTATGATTATTCAGAAAATTCCGAGTAACAATGGCATGGTTATATTTATACCACAATTTTGATGCTTTAATGAGGAGGGGTGATGAAAAATGTGAATAAACCAGCTAACGCAACCATTTATTTGTGAACACAACAGTCATATAACCGTTCAATTTGAATAATAATTTAATCATTTAATAGTGGCTTCAGTTTTAATCGTTCCTTTGATGGTGAATATAGCATTTATATAATAGCGTGATGATGATGAACATTTTCAATAGTTTACTAGTTGGGCACCAACAACAATAGCTCCATTTTATTTTCCATTATAATAGTTATAAGATATTTTAACTATGAGTAATCGTTTTAACAATTTAATAGTCTTGCATCCATCTGGTCAACTCATGTCCCTACCTGGGCAGTTTACTCAATTGATATTTTTCCCTTCAGATTCTACTTTACTCAGCTTGAGTCGTGTTCAATTAATTTATTTCACTTATAGCTAATTGGAGATTCACTAGTTGAAACAAAAATTTGTTGCAACCTATTCGGGAGGATCCGAATGCTTGTTAGTTTTATTAGGAAGTGTAATTCCATTGGATTCCATCCATTTTATTTTTAGGAATCTTGATTTATGTTATGTAGGTGGAGGAATGAAAATTTCAAATAATTGTTTATTGAACCATTTACGATCTCATTTACACAGTAAAAGAATCCACTGCCTTAGTTTAATATTGAGAGCATCTTTAGATTAAATATGTTATGGTATGAAATTTTATTAATGTTCAAGCACCTTAGCAGTGATGAGTGTAGTGGTTACGAGTAGAATTACAAGCCCTACTTGATAAAGAATTTGTCGTCCACTTTTAATTGAATTTAAGAGTTGTTTCCTTGTAGGACTTTAGAACCCAAGAAGAAAATTTATAGGTGAGTTTACTGGAATAATAAACCCTTGACTGGAAGGTTTGTGTTGCTTAAAGAAGGTTAGATGCTTTTACTTTTAGAGGATGAGTGATTACCTAGGCTGTGATTTTAGTCCTTATGATGATAAATTTCTAATGAATTACTTCTAGTCGTTGCGCCAATTACTTTGTATCGATTATAGTCACCTTGCATCCTTTTTGCTTTATTGTTTCTAGTGCCTTCGTCTAACAACATTGTATAATCTATGATAGTGCAAGTTGGATTCCAGGCACGTTGGAATTTTTGTTTGGTTGAAGTTCTAGAATTATTTGTTTGTGCATGGGTCCCTCGCGCCCTTGTCACAATGTGGCGACGTGATACCTTATGATTTGTTCATTGCGCACGTTGATCGATAAGCGCATTTGAAACCTGGCTTAGGGTCATGCGCCTCCTGATGTGGTTGATGTGGTCTTGTAATTACAGGTTGTAACTGTTTCGTAACTTAATGCATTTGTCTCCCGCTCGTTGGGAGGGTTCTAGCTAGTATGTCGTTAAAGCTGTTACGTTTGGATGGATTGATGTTTTCTTAGCTAGTAGGCTAGGCCATTATGTTCCTTGTTGCATAATTTCATGCATTGTTTTCTTTGTCATGTTGTGACATTTTAATGTATTGTCATTATTACCTTCCAAAAACAAATTGTACTTGTTATGCGAGGCTTGTTGTCGTAATGACGGGGTTCGTTACATATGGTATCAGAGTGGGTTCGACCCATGACTTGGGATCACTACAACTTCCTTTGTTTAGTTATTTTAATTGATATGTATTCATCGGTAATCATGGTTAGAGGATGCCATGAATGTAGACAATGGGGTACTAAGGGAGGAGGCGTGACGACCTAGTAGCATCCATGCCTGAGGGCTCTAACCCCTAGGGAGACAAACAAGTTGTCAAGCAGGAACAAATAGTTGTGGGTGATGTGGTTGGACTGATGATGTCCTTTCAATGGATGTCTGAGGCACTGATCAATCATTTGGATAGAGATGAGGCCAAGGCACCAACACCCCTTAAGGGTCCACCGCGCGCTATGGTCATACTAGTAGCATTCACTGAGAACTTGAGAAGGTCAAATTTCCCGAGCTCTTTGGTGCCTTGGACGACGCAACCACCGAGGCATGGTTGGATAATATGGAGATGTTCTTTTCACTTTGCGACTATACCTCCAACATGAAGGTCCGCATGGCAGTCTTTCAACTGAAGGGGAGTGCTCTTATATGGTAAAAGATGCTCCTGCTGTAATTGAACATGGTCGTCGAAGACGTTTCATGGGAATTGTTCGAGGAATGGTTCCGAGAGAGGTATCTATCTGAAGAATTCATTGAGTGCCATCTCAATGAGTTCAACGTCTTGCTATAGGGTGTTCCTACGGTGCCCGAGTACGAGGCCCATTTTATGGAGCTGCTTCGGTATGCTTTGCACCTGAATACTGAGAAACTTAAGGTCAACAAGTTCATGTTTGGCCTTAATGTCAACATTCGTGCAAAGGTTAGGATTTTGATGCCTCAAACCTTGCATGATGTTGTCCAGAAGGCCCTCATAGTAGAGGAGGAGATTATCAGTGGGGGTCAGAGTAAGACTCTAGTGAGACGAGCAGGATAGGCGTCATCTCATGTGCAAAAACATTAGACACTAGCTAGACATTCACCAGGATATCGTGGCTTCCAGAGAGGATCCACTTTCACTACACCTTGGCAACAAACGCCTCATCAACAAACTCCTTACCAAGGAACACAACACGAGTAGCAACATTTTAGGCATGTTCAACAAAACATACCATGGTTCCAGGTTGGTAGGATGTCAGCTTCTACTTCGGGTACCAAGAATACTGGACCGAAGAAAGGGTGTTGGACATGGGGGGAGCCACATTACCAGTGTGACTTCCTATTGGAGAGGACCAAAGTATCTAGATCAGCCGAACCTACTATTGTGGGAGATTTGGGAAAGGCCCATCAGATTCATGCAATGGTGAATAACCGCTAGGCAGGGCACCAATCGAATGTGCTCGAGACGTCAGGTACTGTCGTTGACTAGACCCTTAGTATTTTAATAGATCCAGGTGCTATCGAGAGTTTTATTTATGGTGCAATGCTAAAAAGAATTAAGGTAAAGGTATTCGAATATGATGAGTTTAGCTTTGTATAAATTGCTTCGGGAGCCAAACAAAAGTTTGGTGGGAAGGTTACGGGAAGTAGCCTTAACCTGGGAGAGTTTGTCACTAGGGACAACCTGTATGTCACAATATTAGGATCTTATGATGTCATGATTGGTATGAACTGGTTGGAATCGCATGAGGCGATCCTCAATTATTAGACGAAACGATTGATCTTGGTCAATGATGAGGGACATAGATGCGTTATTGTAGGTCAGAACCAAGGAGTTTCCCTGAGATTCATCTCTTCCTTATAGCTATGAAAGAGCATGCGCAAGGGATGAAATCTTTATGTGATCCTTGCATGAAATAAAAAGGGCATGGTAGAAGGACTAGAAAACATTTTGGTAGTACATGAATTTGTGGATGTATTCCCAGAGGATTTACCAGGGTTGCCACCTAAGAGGGAATTGGAAATTACCATAGACCTAAAACTGGGGACTGAACTAGAAAGAACGCCTTATCAAATTTCAACCCCAGAGTTACAGGAGTTGAAAATGAAACTGAAGGAGTTGGTGGACCTAGGACTTATACGTCCAAGTGTGTCACTGTGGGGTGTGATTTTTATCTTCATATGAAAGAAGGATGGGTTGTGGAGACTCTACATTGACTATCGTCAATTGAACAAGGCAACGATCGAGAATCAACACCAGTTGCCAAGGATTGATGATCTGTTTGATCAGATGAAAGGTGCGATGGTGTTTTCAAAGATCGACTTGAGATCTGGGTATCACCAGTTACAGATCGAGGACAACATCCCTAAGACCTCCTTTAAGACGAGTATGGACATTACGAGTTTACTTTTTTACCATTTGGATTGATGAATGCCCCAAGGGTATTTATGAGTTTGATGAATGGGGTGTTCCACGAGTACTTGGATAGGTTCATCCAAGTATTCATTGATGATATTTTGATTTACTCTTGGATGATGGAGGAGCATGACTAGCACTTGTGCCTGGTGCTACAGTGTCTACGAGAGAAAAAATTGTTTGGGAAGCTGTCGAAATGCTCGTTTTATCAATCAAAGATTCACTACTTAGGGAATGTCATCTCCAACGAAGGTATTGTTATGGATCCAACAAAGGTCGAGGCTATTATGGAATGTCCCGCGTCGACGAATGTCCATGAAGTGCATAGCTTCATGGGTTTAGCAGGATACTATCGATGGTTCATCGAGGGATTTTTGAAGATAGCAAATCCGATCATGAAATTGCAGAAGAAGAACAAGAATTTTGTTTTGACTGAGAAATGCGTGAAGGCATTTCGGAGGCTCAAGGAGTTTTTGACGACAACACCAATACTGAAGTTCTTTGACATGGACACAAACTTCTTGGTATGAACTTACACATCCAAGGAAGGCTTAGGCGAAGTCTTGATGCAAGACGGTCGAGTGATCACTTACATCTTGAGAAAGTTGAGAAGGCATGAGGAGAACTATGTGATGCATGATTTGGAGTTGCTAGCCATTGTTTATGCCTTGAGAGTTTGGAGACACTACCTGATTGGATGAAAATTCAAACTAAAAACAGACCACTGTGGTCTACATCACATATTTACACAAGGCGACTTGAACACACAACAATGATGTTGGTCAAAATTTCTTAGCGAGAGTTTACTTACATAAAAGGAACAGTGAAACGAGTGGCAGATGCGTTGAGTCGAAGACCACACATATTTTCGGTGATGCCTCTTCAGATGAATCTACGTGAAAATATCCTAACTTTATAGCGTGACGATGACTGGTACAAATAGGTCAAGGAGTTTATCGAACAAAACACAATGATGGCACCAAAATTTGAGGGATTTACTGTGGACAATGACAGATTATTGAGATTTAAAAGTCAAATTTACGTACCACCCAACGACGAGTTGAGGAGTTTGATCTTAAACAAGGCTCATAGAGCAGTGTACATAGATCATACCAGAGTCACGACTATGAGGGCAGACATTAAACCCTTATTCTTCTAGAAAGGAATGAAGGTAGACATAGTCAACTATGTGGCAAGATGTCTAGAATGCCAGGAGGTGAAGGCTGAACATAGACATCCAACAGAATTACTACAGTCACATGATATTCCAGAATCGAAATGGGAGGTCATTTTGATGGATTTCATTGTGGGATTTCCACTGACGGCAAGGACACATGACTCAATTTTTGTGGTAGTCGACACTCTGACAATGAGTGCTCATTTTATTCCTGTGCATACGATGTATCAGGCACCTGGCATAGCTATAGTTTTCATCAGTGAGATTGTGAGGCTGCATGGCGTGCCTAAGAGGATTATATCCGATAGAGGATCAGTGTTTACAGGACGATTTGGACTAGTTTCCAATAGGCCTTGGGAACCTAACTTAACTTTAGTACTGCATATCACCCAAAGACAGACAGACAGACCGAAAGAACAAACCAAATCTTGGACGATATGTTGGGTATGTACGTTATGGACCAACAAAAGTGTTGGCAAGAGTTCTTGCCACTGGTAGAGTTTGCATACAACAATAGTTATCAAAGCACATTAATATGGTGCCTTTCAAGTTTCTTTACGGGCAACCGTGTCAGAAGCCTTTGAGTTGGGATCGACTTGAGGATAGGGTCCTGGTAGGACTAGAAGTGATCCAAGAAATGGAATATCAAATGCAAACAATAAGACAAAGGATTAAGGAAGCACATGATTGATAGAAGAGTTATGTTGATGCACATCATGTCGACCGTAGTTATGAAGTTGGCGATCAAGTCTTCTTGCGGGTAAAACCGCATAAGAGTTTGATCAAGTTTGGAAAGGGTTCTAAACTCTCTCCTAGGTTAGTGGGACCTTTTGATATTGTGGAAAAGAAGGGCCCCGTGGCCTATCTACTAGCCTTGCCTGAGTATTTAAGGCGTATGCATGATGTTTTTCACGTATCTATTTTGAGACACTCTGACAACGATCCTACACATGTTATTGACATGAGTACATTGCAGGTATTGGACGACGGTACTATCATGGACGAGGTATCGATGAAACCCCTTGGACTTCGGATCGAGTCAGGGAGTGGATTGTTAGGGTTTGACTATTGTTGATATGACATATGTACATATGATTAGATATTATGATGTTGATTGTTATTGTTGACACGATTCGTTGATGGATGCAAGATGACAATAGCTTGCCGACCATAATCACATTTGGAGTAAAGGGGTCACGCATGACAACTAGTGACATTGAGGGATAGGTGTGGCAGTAGCCCTACCACAACCTACTAGCACTCCCGTTGTGTATCGAACTGTAGGTTAATGATTACCTAGTTTGATAAGACCTGTGATGTCATGAGGGAAGACTGTGACAGTCACTAATGATGATTCTAAGGGGTGCACAATAAGGCAAGTTATGTATTCCTTAGAGGCCCTTAGTCTCCCACAAGATCACCTGACAGAGTATTGACTCCAGGGGTTTGACGTCTACCAAATTCAGTCAAGAGGTGAGTGGAGCCCTTGGAGCATGTACTACGTCTTGAAGGGCACACCATTCAAAGAAAACAGAAAGAGGTGAGTGCACCCTTGGAGCACATACTGCATCCTGAAGGGCACATCACGATTTTAACTGGTAAGTTAATAAACCCAGTGCCTAGAAAATTATGCCTCCTTAGGACCTAGTCGGCCTTAAAATGAATGATGTGATATGTAAAGTTTAATAACTAATTTTTCCCTTAAGAAATGTCGCCAAGCCTAGTGAATTGAAAACATAGGTCTGAGTAGAACCTTCGAACAAAAAAAACAAAACTATTTAGACATATAACAGGAAGGGGGTAAAGAAAATTCAAGCATTAATAATTAAAATGGAAATTTTAATAAAGGTTTAATTAATAAAAAGGGTATTGGTTGGTTTTTTATGAACCTGCTAATTCTAAACTTAGTTATAAAAAGGGGAAACTTAAAGAAAAGGGGGAAACTTAAAGAAAAGGGGGAACTTAAAGAAAAAAGGAATGTCTAACTTAGTAAGGAATCTAGCCTTTGGAAATTTCTATTTATGAACTAAACTAGGAATTGAGTAAGGCGTAAGTCATTTAAGAATTGTAAGGGAATAATGGGACACCAAGGAGCATTTTTAGGAATGCTTTTAGGTGGGTGAGGGAAATAGAAAAATTTAATTAGTTAATAAATTGATTTTCTGGTGCAACTAGGGGATTGGGTGACATGTGTACGGGGGAGGTTTTTTGAAATTAATTAAATAAAAAATGAATATAATGAGGGATTTGAGAAACTAATGACTAAGAAACTCTATAAAAATGATGGTGGAGGAGGAGTATGGATCACATCTGGCTTGCGTAACGTTACGCTGTTGAAATTTTATCTTGACTAAACTTCTCTTGTGGGAGTTGGGATACCCAACTCAGGTAACGAGTGGTAGCTTGACCTTGCAAGGTGAGCTAGGTGCTAGAATTCTCTGGCATTGTGTGCGTGGCCCCTTTGCGGCTCGAGGGGATCATGGGGAAGAAGAGTACCCCTAGCGTTGGCTGGGAGGTATCAGTGAGGTCTCATCGGTTGGAAAGTCAGAGTTGGACGGAGTGCGAGCACGAGACAATCACTTCCAGTTCTTCGCATTTGGATATGGTACGCATGTTCATAATTTGTAATAAGAAATAGCTCAATTTCGTGTTCATGCATTTATTTATTGTCAAAAGCTCACTTGCGTAGATGCGGTTAAAATAAAAACACTCGTTTAGTTATGCATATGAATTTCTATCTGGGCGATAATGCGCCGTATGAAATTGCAAAAGGGTCACTAAATTTTTGTTTATGAGCTTTGATTTATTACTGCATTTTATTGTAGTTTCTGGTTCTGGTTGGGATTATTACTGCATTGTATTATTACCAAGGAAGATTTTGTTTTGGTCTCCGGCCATTATTTTATTTTACTCTGTGTTTGTATTGTTTTTAATACAAGGAATTGTGTTTTTATCTTCTGTCTCTTTATCCTTTAAGTTATTAGTTCATGCCTGAGCATTCGGCCAGGAGACGAATCGACTATCTTTCACTCTAATGTTAAATATTTAGATTCAAATGCCCTGCTTTCCTGTGCATGGATAATAAGTGAAGGATATTTCTCTGCCCAATAAATTCCTTATTGTGTATAGCGAAAATACTTCTTTATTTCTCTATGATTCTGGTTGCTTTATTCAACCATTTTTGTTTATGATTGCCTAGCAAATTCCTTATTGTGTACAATGAAAATACTTCTCTATTTTTCTGTGATTGATGTTGTTATTATGTGTCATTCCTTTTCTGAATATGCAACGTTGCGTTGGTATTTGTTATATGATGTTTTATAGTATGAGTATTCATATTTACTTCCTGAAAATACAACGAATCCATGGTATTTGTATGAATATTTCAGTGTAATAAATTTTACAACTGTGAATTATGGAACTTCTGTACATCTTTAATATTATTGAAAGAAAATAAATTCCTTCTACATTATGAAATTTCTATGAGCCTTATTGATCAATGATTTTTTACTCTTCGTGTAATTATTATTAGAAACAAGGTTATTTGGTCATTCATGATTAGATCAAGGGTTGAATTCCATATTCACATAGTTATAATTTGAGTGTCGAGAATTGGTATTACCAATATAAATTATCTCTGCATTTTTGAATGATTAATCTCTGCATCCTTCCCATAAATTATCTCTTCTTCTTTTTTGAATTATTAATCTTTGTGTGCATGTAGTTGTTGAAAGAAACTGTACTCCATGGGAGCCTCAACTTTATGGCTAGGGATAATATTCCTCGAGGGTTTTTCCATTGGTTCATTCATATGCTTGCAGTTTGTTAGATTATTGCTAGTGACATAGTTGTGAATTATTTGATTTTCATATATGTGTTATCTCATGTTGTAAACTCTTCTCCATTTGTTACGGGTTTCTATCCCGATTTAACATCGTTTTCCACCCAAATTATTTTATCTACAAAGGTTTTTGATCAATCAGACACAGTTCTCTTGCTAATCGTCGATTGTTCGCAAAGCCGGGCCTTCAAATTCGTAAATGAAAACACAGAATGATCAGAAGAGATTGTGTTTACTGTATTGGTATTGAATCACCTGTCCCTGTTTCATTTCATTTCTATTGGAGTCTTGCGTCCAGGGCTGTGAACGACGCATGGAAGGTTTATTTGTTCTTTAACCGATCTCAACCATCGTACTTGCCTGGTGCACGTAGAGCGTGGTACAACATAATGCATGTACAACTTTACTTGATCAAGTGGCGGTTTCCTTTTATGATTATTCGGAAAATTCTGAGTAACAATGGAGTGGCTATATTTATACCACATTTTTAATGCTTTAATGAGGAGTGGTGATGAAAGTTGTGAATAAACCAACTAATGCACCCATCTATTTGTGAACACAACAGTCATATAACTGTTCAATTTGAATAATAATTTAATCATTTAATAGTGGCTTCAGTTTTAATAGTTCCTTTGATGGTGAATATAGAAGTTATATAATAGCTTGATGATGATGAACATTTTCAATAGTTTAATAGTTGGGCATCAACAAAAATAGCTCCATTTTATTTTCCATTATAATAGTTATAAGACATTTTAACAATGAGTAACCGTTTTTACAGTTTAATAGTCTTGCATCTATTTGGTCAACTCATATTCCTACTTGGGCGGTTTACTCAATTGATATTTTTCCCTTCAGATTCTGCTTTACTCAACTAGAGTCTTGTTTAGTTAATTTATTTCGCTTACAGCTAATTGGAGATTCACTGGTTAAAACAAAAAAAAAAAATTGCAGCCTATTCAGGAGGATCTGAATGCCTATTAGTTTTATTAGGAAGTGTAATTCCATTGGCTTCCATCCCTTTTGTTTTTAGGAATATTGATTTATATTCTGTAGGTGGAGGAATGAAAATTTCAAATAATTGTTTATTGAACCATTTACGATCTCATTTACGCAGTAAAATAATCCACTACCTTAGTTTAATATTGATAGAATCTTTAGATTAAATATGTTATGGTATTTAATTTGATTAATGCTCAAGCACCTTAGCAGTGATGAGGGTAGTGGTTACCAATAGAATTACAATCCCTACTCGATAAAGAATTTGTCGTCCACTTTTAATTGAATTTAAGAGTTGTCCTTGTAGGACTTTAGAAACCAAGAAGAAAATTTATAGGTGAGTTTACTAGAATATAAAACCCTTCACTGGAAGGTTTGTGTTACTTAAAGAATGTTAGATTATTTTACTTTTAGATGATGAGTGATTACCTAGGCTGTGAATTTAGTCCTTATGATGATAAATTTCTAATGATTTACTTCTAGTCATTGCGCCAATTAATTTGTATTGATTATAGTCACCTTTGTTGGATTACTGAGAGGGGGGGTGAATCTGTAATAGAGAAATTTAATCATTTTTAACCATATAATCCAAGAGTTATATCAATGAATCATTATCAATCAATTACTGCAGAGTAAATAAGAAATGAACAAATGAACAAACATACACATACACAGTACACACTTGTTTTACGTGGAAACCCAAATTGGGAGAAAACCACAGAATATTTTTTCTTATATGTCTTGAAGAATTATATTCATTGGAAGCACCAACTTCCTTTGTTTTCCAGCTGCAACTGGAAGGAGGCTCCAACCCCCTAGTTTCTCAAGCTGCAACCTGAGGGAAGCTCCAACTCCCCAATTCTCTGGCTACAACCAAAAGGAGACTACAACCCCCTATGTTCTCCGGCTACAACCGGAAGGTGGCTACAACCACCTGTCCTTGCCCCGTCCTGCCACCCTGAAGTAGAAGTAGAATGATGGAACCACTGTCAACCTATCACTGTGAGATATACCATTTTAAACCTGTACCAATAAATCTGAGTCATGCATCAACCTGTACCTCAACCTGTAATCAACCTGTACCATAAACAAGTGCATTAACCATGCACCAACCTGTACCAAATAAATTGTAATCAACCTATACCATAAACAAGTGCATCCAACCATGTACCAAGTATGTACCAATAACGTGTCAACTACTCATCAACTATGATTCATCAATATGTACCAACATCATCAACTATACACTTCATGTATGTACCAACTCATCAACTACTTGTCTCAACCATGTATTCAACATGTACCTCAACGAAAAGACCTCATCAATTTCATCATCCAAATTTGATTTGTAGCTCTATAATAGAACTATTGTATATGATCACATTCTTGCAAACATTCCTTAACTTTAACAACAAGAGACTAGCATTTTCATCAAACTTTTCTTTAGTTTCACATGCCTAGTTTTGGATTAGTCAACAACCCTAACTTGAAGTAATCATAATTTTGTACCTGTAATGTATAAAGATTTGAAACTGATAAACAATGTTCTTCAGTGTGTTTTATGCAATTCGTCCATGTGTCACTACTTGGAACCTCTCATAAAATGATTTATAGAAAAAATGGCATACCTTACTGAATTATGGCTTATTCTAGAGAGAGACCTTGTAGAGCGTTTCACACACATAATACTTTTTGAATTGATCTGAAAATATTAAACAACATACTACAGACTGTACCCTAACCAACACATTTGGTTTCACTAAATTTGGATATGTTATGAAGAAGTTATGACGTTTTTACTCGAAACACCTGTTTTTGAATAGTTTCGAGACTAGCCACAAACCATATTTTCCATGGAGTGTAAATCCAAAAATACAATGACCCACAAGCTGAATTTGTTACCACATATACTTGGATATGTTTTCTCAATGGAATATAAATTTCATGTTCTGAATCATTATAAAAGAAAGTTATAGCGAAAATGGTGAGATGACCTGTAAATAACATACCTTAGAAAGCACCATCAAAAGAATTTATCCTTCCTTGCATTTCAGCCTTCTTTTCTTCACCTTCCCTTAGAATTTTGGCTTATATATCCTTGGTTACCTCAGACACCTATAGATATTCAATATGCTCAAGTGTGAATAAAATGAGAGAGCCTTGCCTCTTATTTATACTCTCCAAGTAGCTTCCTTAAAAACATCTTCTAGGTCACTTGGCCCCACTTTCCTTATTTTAGGGTTAACCCACTTATAATTTCTCCATTAAATTTATTATTGAAATAATTTATTTTG
The DNA here is from genome assembly GCA_009831015.1 of Picea engelmannii. Taxonomy (NCBI): domain Eukaryota; kingdom Viridiplantae; phylum Streptophyta; class Pinopsida; order Pinales; family Pinaceae; genus Picea; species Picea engelmannii. The sequence continues at coordinate 65,728 of ML832416.1, read as the reverse complement.
TATTCACTTTGAATTATAATACACTCATTACTTCACTTTATTATTTACCTTTTAAAATATCTTAAACCACTTTGACTACTTTGACCTTTTGGGGCTTCTAGATGACATATGAGGGTCCTCCAACTTCGTAAGACCATAACTCTCAAACCATGAGGAGTTATGTGACGTTCCACATACCACCAGAAATGGAATGACATGTACTATCCATATATAATAGTATTATCTGAAAATATATCATAACTCATACCATTATCCATCAAACAAACTTGGGTCCAATACCCAAATGTGCTGTGGGGCTTTCTTCAAGGGTTGACATCAATGACAACCAACCTTAATAAATGATATCCCCCTTTGGAATTGATGGAAACACTCCGATGAAATACTGAAATCATATCACTCATGCTCCCCCTGGAACCATGCCTCTTTCCTCTGTATTTGATAAATTTGTCTCTGTCCTCTGCATCTGATAAATCTGCTTCCCCTGGAACCATGCCTCTGTCCTCTGCATCTGATAAATCTCTCCCCTTTTTTCATCAATGGGAAAGGTATCTTTCCATCCAAGGCTGATCCCCCTGACTAAAATGTCCTCTTATGGTGGTTCCTCATGTACATCTAAGACATATAAGATAAGCATTCAAAAAGCATTCATTTTGAAGTAGAAATAACTCCAAGTCTTTGGCGAAGATATTCAAAGGCTTCCCATGGAAGTGGTTTTGTAAAGATGTCTGCCACTTGTTCTTTTGTGCCCACATACTCAACTTTGATGTTCTTTTCTTCAACTTGTTCCCGTAGAAAGTGATACTTGATTGGAATGTGCTTCGTCTTTGAGTGCATCACCGATTTTTTTGAGATAATGATGGCACTTGTATTATCACACTATATTGGAATGGGCTCATCATACTCAACCTGTATATCTGTCAAAGTTTGTTTCATCCAAAGAACCCATGTACAATATGATGCTGCTGCAATATACTTTGCATCGGCTATAGATAGAGATACCGATGATTGTTTCTTGCTTAGCCATGATACCAAACACTCACCTAAGTAGAAAGTTGCTCCACTGGTGCTTCATTGGTCATCAATACAACCTACCCAATCTGCATATATGTAGGCAATAAGTTATAGATCTTTTCCTTTTGGATACTATAATCCAAACTCTTATGATCCTTTGAGATATCTGAAAATCCTTTTTACTGCTAATACATGCGATTCCTTCAGTGCTGCTTGAAATCATGCCACCTGTTCAACTGCTTGCATTACATATGGTCTGGATGGTGTCACATATAGTAGGCTGCCAATCATTGACCTATATTGCCTCTGATCTATAGACTTTGAATCATCATCTTTGCTCAACTTACAACTGGTTTGCATGGGAGAGATAACTGGTTTGCAATCTTCCATTCCAAACCTCTTTAACATTTCTCTGATATACTTGGTTTGAGAAATAAAAATTCCTTGGTTGCTTTGACGTATCTGAAGTTCCAGAAAGAAGGATAGTTCTCCAAGTAACGACATTTCAAATTCATTCTGCATGTCTTTTACAAATTTTTGGCTTAACCTGTCATCATCACTACCAAAAATAATATCATCAACATAAAATTCAATTAATAAAATATTACCTTGACTTACCTTGATGTAGAGGTTGTTGTCTGCACTTCCTTTTCTGAACCTTGCCTGTTGCAGATACTTATCCAGTCTAGAGTACCATGCTCTAGGAGCCTGTTTTAGACCATACAATGCCTTCTTTAATTTACATACATAGTTTGTGTTCTCTAACAAATGAAATCCTTATGGTTGTTCAATGTAGACTTATTCTTCAAGTTCCCCATTCAGAAAAGATGATTTTACATCCATTTGATATACTTTAACATTTTTGGAGCATGCATAAGATAAAAGTAAACAGATTGCTTTCATTCTAGCAACTGGGGAAAATGTCTCTTCAAAGTCGATTCCTTCAATATGTGCATATCCTTTACATACCAATCTAGCTTTATTCCTTGTAACATGTCCATCTTCATTCAATTTATTCCCGAAAACCCATTTTGTGCCAATCACATTATTATTCTTTGGTGTTGGAACCAATTCCCAAGTGTCATTTTTCTCTATTTGATCCAATTCTTCATCAATGGCCTTATTCCAAAATTCATCCTTGCTGGCTTCTTCAAAAAATTTTGGTTCAATTGTAGATAAGAGTGCTAGGTGTGTTTGTTCTGGTGAACGGATTTTTCTTCTAGTCTCAACTCCTGCATCTTTGTTTCCAATAATTTGATCTAAAGGATGATTCTTTTGTACTCGTTTGCTAGGTGTCTTTGG
>ML832416.1:43783-58178 GCA_009831015.1 Picea engelmannii | reverse complement strand
TCTAGATGACATATGAGGGTCCTCCAACTTCGTAAGGCCATAACTCTCAAACCGTGAGGAGTTATGTGACGTTACACATACCACCAGAAATGGAATGACATGTAATATCCATATAGAATAGTATTATCTGAAAATATATCATAGCTCATACCGTTATCCATCAAACAAACTTGGGTCCAATACCCAAACCTTTGTGCTGCGGGGATTTCTTCAAGGGTAGACATCAATGACAACCAACCTTAATGAACAACATTGCATCCTTTTTTTTTTATTGTTTTGAGCGCCTTCATCTAATGCCGTCGTATAATGTATGATGATGCAAGTTGGATTCCAAGCACGCTAGAATTTTTGTTTGGTTGAAGGTCTAGAATTATTTGTTTGTGTGTGGCACCCTTGTCACAATGTGGTGACGTGATACCTTATTATTGGTTCATTGCGTGCATTGATCGATAAGTGCATTTGAAACTTGGATTAGGGTCATGCGCCTCCCGATGTGGTTGATGTGGTCTTGTAAGTAAAAGTTGTAACTGTTTGGTAACTTAATGTGTTTTTCTCCCGCTCGCCGGGAGGGTTCTAGCTAGTATGTCGTTAAAGTTGTTACGTTTGGATGGATTGACATTTCCTTAGCTAGTAGGCTAGGCCATTATGTTCCTTGTTGCGTGATTTCATGCGTTGTTTTCGTCGTCATGTTGCGACGTTTGAATGTATTTTCGTTATTACCTTCCAAAAAAAATGTAGTTGTTATGCGAGGCTTGTTGTCATAACGACGGGGTTCGTTACATTGACATTCCATTATATCCAGAATGGAATCGAGTACAGAAGCTCCATAGTTCAAAATATCCTTATGTTCTAACATGCCCTATCATCACAAGTCTTAGTGGATTCAGGGGGTGTAATTTTCTCCACACACCCATGTATCATTATATATTCTTCAAATCCCAATCATAACTTCATTTTTCACATACTTAGCCTGTATCAATGAATTTGTAAAGATATCAACAATATGATCATATTTCCTACAATAAACAAGGGGCACAACTTTCTCCTACACTAATTGTCTCAAATAATGAGAATGAAGCTCAAAATGCTTCATTTTGCTGTGTATAATACGGTTATTAGTGACTTATATTACACTTTTATTGTCACAAATACACTACAATGTAATCCATATAGGAAAATTCGATCTCACCCATCAAGGTGCCAATCCACACTTCCTTTGTGCTAATGTTAATTGCACCTCAATATTTCACCTATGTGATCGATAAGGAAACACCCTTCTACTTCTTACAAGACCACAATATGGGACCAAAACTAAGATTAAACACATAGCCTAAATTTGACTTCCTAGTGTTGTCTCCATCCTCAACCAAATCAGAATTAGTATAACCAACTGGAAATTGGTTCACATTCTTGTTGCAATACTTTATACAAAGAAATATATACCTTTGATATGATGAAAAATCCCCTTTGTATCCTTCAAGTGTCTCCCTTTCACATCCCAACTAAACTTGGATACCACACTAACAACACATGATATATTAGCCCCAATGTGAGCCAACTAAATTAGACTACCAACAAGATGCTTGTAGAGAGTAGCACTAAATATCAAATAATCACACTCATAAGCCCTTGTAACACCCCATTGATATGAAATAGCTTAGGACTTATAATGGTCCATTTAGAATCTCTTCAATAGATCCAATGCATAATTGGGTTGATAAATAAATATACCATCAACCATCTACAATATTTGGATGCACCCCACCCAAAAAAATGAAATAGACCAGGGTTGGTCATTTCAAATGTATATGTCAACTTCTCCTTTAAACCCAAATCAAGTTATCACTATGACCAATGATGACTAAATCATCGACATATAATGGAACTATCAAAATATCATCATTCACATGTCAAACATAAATAGTGTGCTTTGATTCACAATGCTTGAAACCAAGATTGAGAAAAAACCTATCAATCTTCTCATACCATCCCTTGGGGGCTTGTTTGAAACCATACAAGGATTTATTTAGTCGAAAAAAAAGACTGTCTTTATTTCTCAAATCTTGGGGGTTACTTCATATATATCTCCTTCGTGAGATCACCATGTAAGAAAACACTCTTGACATCCATTTGATGTACCCCCATCCAAAATGAGTAGCAAGTGAAAGAATAACTTTGTGACAAAAGAAAAGGTCTAGGTGTAGTCGATCCCTTCCCACTGAAGAAACCATTTTCTACTAAAGGAGCCTATGTCTCTCAACATCACATTCTGATATGAATCTTGTCTTGTAAACCCATCAACATTTATCTACATTATTTCCTTGTACTCATAGAAGAAATTCCCAATTCTTATTTTCATCAAGGACTTGTACTTTCAACCATAGCATTCTCTCCTTCAAGTCAACCATGTGCATTTTCATATCTATCAGGATCACATTCCATCAAATTAAGGCTTCCATAATGTTTATGTCCTCTAGTCTTCATTGAGTCATTTACATTTCTTGCATCAACACCTGTGACTTCAATTGTCTTAGTCTCTCATCAAGAAATACTAATATCCCTTATATAGGGAGTTCCTACAAAATAATCACCTTGGGAGTCCATAGCTAAATAGTCAAGAACTTAATTTCTTATATTTTACTCCGTTGAATGGGGTCGACTATAAGTTGGGTCACTCACACAAGTTGACTTCCTAGTCAAAAAGGAGGTTGACACATGCTACACATCCTTTGGAATATGACTCCATGCTACACATACAAACATTTTGAGATATCTAATTGAGAGTTTCCTTCCACTCCATTTCTCAAGAAGAATCATATCCCACACAACTTTGGTTGTGTTGATGTGGGAAAATAACCCTTGTTTACCATACAAACTTACTTGGTGAAAAGACCCAATTAGACATTTCTTCATTAAAATGGAAAGCCCTTCAATTATGGCCCAACTTAGATTAGTAAGATAAGATGTTCTATTATGCTCTCTAATATATCTAAACTAATCTAACTAATGAATGTAAATGCGAAAATATAAATCAAGATGGAATGAATGTTGGGAATGAAATGTAGGTACATGCAATATGAAAAATGCAGCTAACAAAAGCCTCATCAAAGGAGCAAAAAATGAGATGTGGAAATGCACCCAATAACAATGAGAATGATCCCTTATTACATCAACAATGAACTTAAATCAAACTCTTCAAACCCCCTCTCGAAGTGAAGTGATTCGATTGCTAAGAACACTTTCTTGTCACAAAACTAGTTTAATAACCAAATTGAAATTAAACATGTTTAGAAGTATGACGATAGGGAGAAAAATTCACCAACTAAAGCACACATATAATTAGAGATTATGATCAATCGAGAATATTATGTAGTCACCAAAAATATACCTATTCATATTATCCATTAGAAAGAATAAGATAAGTGAGAATAAACACCATAACATGATATGAGTCCCATAGGTTATATTGCTCACATCCACAAACACCAAGAGAATTGAGAAAGGAGAGAATATTCTCAATACCAAACAAAATGTTTTAAGAGTATAGAAACACTAGCTAACAATAATATCTTTATTAACATATTAAGATAGCATACAATGCCAAAAACATACCTTTTCTTAAATACAATGGGTCTATTTATAGTTTTAGTTTGTGGCCTTGGTATTCCACATTCTTAACTTTTCAACCACCCTGTGTGACTTTTGAGATACCCTAGATGACTCTTGAGTTCCTAGTTATCATCTTATTACAAAGTTAATCTTATTCTCACTTTAACTATTGATATAGGTGAGAGAATATCTATTTCATGAAATCAAGAAATTACATTTTGGCTCACACAAGTGAGGTTTCATCAAACACTTTTAACCAAATGGCATGCACTTCTATCACTTGGATGCCCATCTTTCATTTTTTATTTCATATTTCCAACACTTGACTTTCAAGTTTTCTTTGGTTTGAAATTGGTTGGAACTTGTGTTGTCTTTGCATTTGTTTATTAGTTGGGTGATGGCTTATCATCCTCCCCCCTACATCTCGGATCATGCATATGATTTTCTCAAAAATGGATCTTATTTTAAGTCTATAAAGTAGCTCTTGGATCCATCCATGATTTATTTGGTTTGAGAATACAACTTTGATTCTTGTGCTTGAGTAAATTGAATTGGTTTTTGGCCTTGCATTCATTCTCCCACTTGTGCACCTTCTTTGTTTATTCAACTCTTTTCACAAGCAATGCCTTTGTAATAAAATGACATAATATCAAGCCTAGGTAAAAAACAATCTTGTGATACAAAGGACAACTTACTATCTGAGTTGTCAAATAATATGTTAAACAAATCATAATAGCTAGACTAACATACTATTTTAATAAACATAATGCATTCTTAATTAATGAAAAATAATTAACATAACAAAGAAGAAACTAACAAAATAAGATCTAGGTGAGGTTGATTTATCTTATGTGAATTCATAATTTCATTCTAATGTCTATCGACCACTTGCAGTAGAAAAAATCACAATTAACCCCTCATTTAAAAAAAATCATCAATTAATGTTATTTTTTAACAAATCCCATCATTAGGTTAATCTCCAACACCACTAAAGAATACGAGGCATGTAACTAGTCAATTTATAGTTAAAAAAGGGTGAGGAGTGTCATTTTGGACCTAAACTTGACATATGGGAAAAAACGACGATTTTGGGGACTTTTCCTGCTTTATGGTTTTTACTGGCATAATCAAGAACTAGTCGGGCACACACTCGCATGACATGGGTTGTGTTATCTGACCACTACCACTATAACCTCCAAGTGTGCCCAAGATTCCCCATATGAAACACACAATGTAATCCATGGTTTCAATCCGATGACTTCACATAACATAGTGTCTTAACAATACACTCCATCACCGACTTCCCTACACCATGGGGGCACTTTCTCCTGCATTATTAAAAATCTTGTCATTTAATAAAAAAATTATCATAAAATTTAATAAACATGAAATAATCATGTATTCCTTGTGAGCAATATATTTATAGGTAATTAGGTGTGAGGAATACAATTCTATGTTCAAATATTTCCTAGCTATAATTGATTGGCCTATGTCAACTTTGATCAACCCTCTTGCATATGACATTCAATAAATGGTCAGTAAAATGAAAATTTCATCTAAGAGATGTCACAAATAGTAATAATAGGGAATTTTAATCAAGGATAATCAAGTCTAAGATTAAAAACTACCAATCTAAGACCTTGGGACACCTTTCTTAGTTCAAATCTTACCATGAGGAACACTAGCCATCCCAAAGAACAAAATGCATTGTGTCTTGATTCGATGAGTTGCTACAACCTCTCCATGGATATGTTTTAGCTACTACGAAGTTTTCTGGACTTTCCTAAGGGTCTAGTGGAGGATTAAAAGGAAAAATACATAGTCCAACTGCCTTTGGATCCACTCTAATGATGGGTTTTCACTCTTGTTGCATTTTTTAGACTCTTATGGGGTCTAGCAATGCCCCAAGAGGAAAAATGTATCAATCCTTGGCCTAGGTATATTTTCCAACTCTATTGTCAATGAATTTTCATCTTTGGTGCATTTTTTGAATGATGGTGGGGCCCACCAAGGCCAAAGGGGAAAAACAAATCACTTTCATCACTATCTTGCTTTCACATTGCTTCCAATATTGAATGTTTCTTCCTTGTGTGTTTTTCCTCACTACGGGGCTAAGTAGAGGCCAAAAGGGAAAAACACATCATTTCCATTTGTATTTTTCTTCCCCAACCCTTTCTTTATTGAATTTTTGCTTCATGTGCATTTTTGGCTTCACAATGGGGTTCGACAATACCCCAAAAGAAAAAATGCAGTGGTCCCATCATCAATTTTCTTCTCATGCTGTCCCACTATTGCATTTTATCTTTTTATGCACTTTTGGATTTCTACAAGGTATAACAATTGTCCAAAGACTAAAACAAATCAATAAAATCTCGATGTAGAAAAAAAAAACTCATCCAATGATGTGTCCTACTTCCACATTCATTTTCTTCTTCTACCAAGGTTTGACAATGCTTTAGAGAGTAAATTCATCACTTATTTTCCCAAGTAGTGGATACAACTCATATGGTAGTTCTCATTAAATCATAGTGCATTTCTTGGTATTGGGTGGGGTTTGGTGGGGTCTTAATGAGAAAAATTCTTTTTTGGGCTCCTTAGGTGACATTATTTCATCCTTCAATACTGTAGATTGGCTTCCTATGCATTTTTATTCACCTGACATGGTTTAATGGGTGATTTGAGATCAAACACAATGCTAACTTCTTTGGGAAACATTCTTCATTCATTCGATAACGTTTTTTCCTTATTCCTATGTTTCTTCCCTTCAATGAGGTCCCACATTCTCTCATTGTCTAAAATCCATCCGCTATTGCTTCGTTGCATAGTTGCAACTTCCTTTTCCATAAATTTTTTCCTCTATGTGTGTTTTCTAAAATTCATGAAGTGTCTAGAAGCTAAATGTATCTTTATGTAAGGTAACATTATGTTTGGTGTGTTATAAGTTTTGGCACACTTACTTATACTAATATGGGGGTGAATGAATGCAAGTCAATCGTGGGCTGACTCAGCTGAGTCAAGAAAGGAAAGCCAAAGAGAGGAAAATTGTATGGGTTGGGACAACAATTTTACACATTCAGGTTTTGTGCATGGGAAACAAGGAGAGAGAAATAAAGAGAGCTTGGATTTGGTGCAGCCATGGAGTCAGAATTCCAAAGAAAGTTGGAGCATAATTGGAGCGAATTGGAGATGGAAATTGAAGAGCCAGGTTGTCAGGCCTGAAGAGTGGATTCATGTGTGAGCTGCACTAAAAAAATAAGTGTGTTGTTCGTTTGTTGATAATTTTCCTAGTAGCAAATTCCCTTGAGTTCACAGCTGAGAGATTCTTGGTTACATGTGCAAGAGAGACCCTGATAAATGAATGGGACACCTAAGGGATTGAGATCAATGAAGGGGTACATTCCTTGGGTTGGACAGGTCAAGAGGAAGAGAGTTGGGGGAAAATAAGTATAGATGTAGGAGAATATCAGTTGGGTTGTGAGTTTTACGAGCTATGAGTGGACTATGAGAGACCACTCTCTTTTATGGATTGCTAGCCTCAACTCTAGGGTGACTGGCTATTGAGATTTGGATCAGTCAGTCTATGGTTGGGTGGAATGTATGTCCCAAGCAGTTGGTTGAAAAATTGTTGTGAAAAGATAAAGTGCTTTATCTTGTTGTGTTAAATTATGTGTTTAATTGTTGTGCATGAACTCTGTGTATTTGAGAATTATTTCTATGTTGTTGTGTGAATGATTAAGTTGAATTCATGTTAATTTGGTATACTTTAGATGCATTTATTTTATGGTTATGGGTAGTAGCTAAATCTATTATAATTTCGTAGTTGTAAGCTACAAGAAATTAGCTAACAGTAAAAGAATAAATTTAGTTAGAAGAAATTTCATTTTTATGTTTATTTCACACCATAATGTCCCTCGATTGGGATGGGGAACGTCACATTATGTTATCATAGATATGGTTCAAACACTGGGCTTGTATGGTCTAAGATGGCTGCAAATTTGTGAAATTTGTCGTTGCATATTTTGTCTATGACAGGTTTGGAGAAAACAAATATTTTAGAGAGAAATCCCCCAATTTTGTGAGTGAAATATGAGTTTTAATGACTTAGGACGGTTTGACAAGGTTAATGGAGTAGAGAAGTTAAGTTGTAGATTGAAATTCGACCTGGAATGGTCAAAATTTGAGTTTTAATGGTCGCATGTAGAGTTACATGTAGTTTGGAGAATCGACGACTGAGATCGTGTTTGATCTTGTGATTGATGATCGAGATTCATTGTGATAAATTTAAAAATTCATAAGGATTTGACCATTTGAAAGGTTGATGGGATCAACGACCAAGATTAAATCGAGGGTTGTGAAATGGATCAGATCGACAGTTTATATTCATCCGGGTTTTGGTTGAAATTATTTTAAGTGAGGTTCGCCAATAGAATCCGTCGACGACTGATGGTCAAATCATAAAGTTTGGTGAAGTGTTGGAAATTTTCCAAGAGAAAACGTCGATGTCCAACAACCGATGGACGAGTGTCAACAGAAGTGGGCAAAGAGTTGGTTTGACCGAGAGACATCTCTAACCACCAATGGTCGATGGTCAGCATCGACTGAATCCTACAAAGTATTTTCAATCACTGACAAAAGTCGTGGATGGCCGATGGGATGGTGGTCGGGGGTCGACCAAATCCAACGAAGTATTTTAAATCGCCAATGAACATCATCGATGGCCGATGGATCAATGGTCAGGGTCAACCAATTTTGGAGAAATGTTTGAGTCAAGCAAGAGAATTCGTCGATGGCCAATGTGTCGATGGTTCGTTGTCGGCCAAAGTCGGCGAGGTGTCTGGGTTGTCCAAGAGAATTGGTCGATGGACGATGGGGGAAAGAGGATGATGACATCATCATCCACATGTCATGCCATGTCATCATCCACATTTCATGCCATGTCATCATCCACATTTCATGCCATGTCACTCAATTTGACACCTCAGGATGACATTTCACGACACATCAGCATCCACGTGCCATGCCATGTCAGCCAACAGAAGTGGTCGATGGCCGATGGTCAAATCGGTTGATTTAGGAAAGAATATTCGACAACCATCAAGGATATCTGATCGTCGATGGTTGAGCGTCGAATGAATTTCTTGAGATTTCCATTCACTAATGAAGTTCGCCAACAACTGATGGTTGATGACTAGATCGACCGGTTTGGAGTTGTGTGGAAGTCGGTCATCGGGGAGTTGGGATGATGACCGAAAATTGGGTCGACAGGTTGGGGAAGAATTGTGCGCACCACAGGATAAATTTGGTTTATTGTCAATAAAGAGTAGATTAACGACCCATATTGCTTCCGACTTGAGATCGATGGCGCATATTGCACATAGGCAAAATTGTTCCACAGTTTCAAAAAAACGTCTGTGGCCATTTTCTTATTTTGGCAATAACTAGAGAAAATTATAGTGGATTGGGATGAAACTTATGGGTTTTTTCTGTAGAGAGGAGATCTACAAAAGCGCCAGAGAAGTCCCTTTTCCAATTCTTCTTGGATTTGGCAGAAATTGCAAAATAATGGTTTTTAAAGATCTAGGTCCAGATCATTGACATAAGTCCATATTAAGCCAAAACTCTTGGGGAGAATCCAAAAAGTGGGAAAATAAATAACCCACTAAGTAACTAAATAAATCTTATGGGAATTGGAATGGGGACACTGAAATAGGCTAAATTCCACTATTTTGGGCCATTTTTGGGGGATTTTTGAGATTTTCGGACAAGGAAAAGTGACCCTAAATCACAAAATTGAAATATTTTATTTAGTAAACTTTTTATATACTCATCAATAAAAAAAAATTGGTTTAGTGAAAAGTTTCTAGAAGTGCACAGATTGAGAGAGCCAATTCTGCTAAAAATTCCAAGTCTGAAAAAATGAGTGAAAAAAAGACAGTTGCAGATTCCGGATTGTTGTAGTTTTTGACTGGAATATCAGATTGAAATTATGAGAGTTTTTATGAATTTCATATAATTATTATTATATATGTCTCATACAAACATTTCTCCAGTTCTTGACATATTTTCTTCTGCAATTAATAGAAGTTGGCATTTCAATAAAATTGCACTAGTAGAGAAAATGCACAGAAAGTGGTGAAAATGGCTTTTTCAAGAATCCATAACTTCCATCTCAGAGATTGGATTGGGGAATGAGTACATCTATTGGAAAGATATCTTGGAGAGGAATGAATATAGGGAATCATTGTGTGAATTGATGCGATGTGTCCTTCATAAATTGATGAGGAAATAACATGTATGCTAATTAGTGAAATGTTTTATAATACACATGTTCTAACAATAATTATGACATGCATATTTATTGTAGAATTAGAGATACATAAATAAACTTTAGTTCTTATATGAGGACTAGAGTTATGAAATATGCTCAAGGATCTTACATACGTGAGGAAGAGATCATAGGTCTGCATGTCAGCATGGGGAATGCTGAGACGAAGTCAAATGAAAGAAGAGATAGGAAAGAGCCTGTCACTATGAGAATACTTCATAGTGGAGTGAAGAGCTATAGAGCTGATAATGAAAGGATTATGAAGGCTCATGAAGAGATAATTCAGATACTGAATATGTTGCATAAGCAAGTTAACAAATATTCTGGCACCAAGCAAATAGTTAGTGTTAGAAAATTATCAACATCTAGATCCCATAGCAAAAGGGATGATCATGGAAATGATAGGTAGTCAAGAAGCATGAGCAAGTGCCATCATTCTCCAAGGCATTCCACCATAAGAACTTGTGCAAGCTCAGGGCCAAGAAGCAGCCCAAGTGTGTCTCTTGTTAGTAGGCAAAGAAAAATGCCCGAGGAAACCATATTGCAAGGTGAACTTAGGAAAATAAAGCCACCTACTTTCAATGGTGAGCACAGGAAAGGAGAAGAGGCAAAGGCTTGGATATTGGAAATGAAGAAATATTTCCAGTTGCATGATTACCCCTCTCGGGTAGAAGCTAGAATTTACACCTACCATTTGCAAGGAAATCCATCCATGTGGTGGGATCAACTTAAGCAAGCCAAGAACCTCGATGAGAAAAGGATCTCATGGAGGAAGTTCAAAGGATATTTCCAAGAGAAATATTTTTCTGAGCATTACTATGAGAGAAAGATGAAATATTTTTTTGAACTCAAGTTGGGAACCATGACAATGGAGGAATATGAGAAGTGTATCTTTGAATTGTTGAAGTATTTTGACTTTATCAAGGATGAGAAGGTAAAAATCCAAAGGTTTATAAGTGGGCTACCGTCCTTCTATAGTGACAAGATTCAATATGACAACCCCAATAATTTGGAGGAAACCATAAGGAGAGAAAGACACCTTTATGAAAAAATAAAGGAAGGCCAGTCTTCCAAAATGATTGGAATGAAAAGATAAAAGGGAAAAGGGATCAAAGGCAGAAAGGTTTTAAGCCACCCTTTTTCAGAAATAACTCCCAAACAAATTAGCAAGGCCAGGAAACCCAAAATGAACAAAAGAATGTAGATTCATTTGGGAAAGGGCCAAGGAAACAACTTGTTCAATGTTGGGGATGTGATGGAAATCACTTGTATAGGGTCTACCCTCACAAAGGATAAAGAATGAGTATTGTCCAAAACATTCAGGAGGGAGGATGCCAAGGATTTATGCAGCCTTGGAAAACAAGCGGGCAAAGTATCAATCCCCCATGATTGAAGTGGACGGTAAGATTGATAACCAACCCATAGCAATTTTAATTGATTATGGAGCTAGCCATAGTTACATAAGTGCTAACATTATTAAAATATTTCACTTGCAAAGAAGTAAGCATAATAAATATTGGTTGGTTCGGCTAACCATGGGAGCTAGAGGAAAATTAATGAGTTGGTTAAATATTTCTCGATAGACATGAATGGACTTAGCACAAAGGTAGATGTAAATATCATACAGTTGGGTTCATATGAATGTCTAATTGGCATGGATTGGTTGGAAAAACATCATGCTATCCTAGACTGTTACAACAAGACAATCACACGTATTGATGAGGAAGGTTAGCAAGGCAAGATTCAAGGCATTCCAAGAGTTGTAGCTATTATAGAGATTTGAGCTATGAATTTGAGGAAGAGCTTCAGGAAGGGATGTCAAATCTTTGCATCTCATATGGAAGAGGAAACCAAAGACAAAGTGGCAAGCATTGAAGACCATCTGGTCTTAAGGGATTTTGAATATGTTTTTAAAGAAATTCCAATATTTCCACCAAAGAGAGACATTGATTTCTCTATTGATTTGATTCTAGGATCTTCCCTAGTGTCTAAGATGTCTTATAGAATGGGCACGCCAGAGCTAAAAGAGTTGCAGGTGCAACTTGAATAACTTTTGAAGAAGGGGTATATACGCCCAAGTGTGTCACCTTGGGAAGCCTCGGTTCTTTTTGTGAAGAAGAAGGATGTAACCTTAAGACTATGTATTGATTTTAGAAAGCTTAATAAGGTTACCATAAAGAATAAGTATCATTTTCCCAGAATTGATGATTTGTTTGATCAACTCAAAGGTGCAAGAATCTTTTTGAAGATTGACTTGAGATCAGGCTATCATCAAGTAAGGATAAAGGAAGAAAACATCAACAAGACAACATTCAGAACAATATATGGGCATTATGAATTCACAGTAGTGCCATTTGGGCTATCAAATGCCCCAACAGTCTTTATGTGATTGATGAATGGAGTGTTCAGGGAGTACCTAGACAAGTTTTTAGTTGTGTTCCTGGATGATATAATTGTCTATTCTAAATCATAAGAGGAACATGCGAAGCATTTAAGAATGGTGTTGCAAGTTTTAAGAGAGCATAGATTGTATGATAAGCTAACTAAGTGCATCTTTTATCAAAATAAGATTCACTACTTGGGGCATATAATATCAATAACAGGGATAGAAGTTGATCCTGAGAAGATAGAGGCCATCGGAGGATGGCCAATGCCAAAGAATGTGACATAGTTCAGATCATTCATGGGTCTTGTTGGTTATTACCAAATATTCCTAAAAGGGTTCTCAAAGATTGCAAGTCCAATCACTTCCTTGCAAAAGAAGGGAGTGAAATTTTAATGGACTTTCAAGTGTGAAGAGAGTTTTTAATAGTTGAAGGGAATATTGGCAAGTGCACCAATATTGAAGATTGCAGATCCAAACAAATATTTTCTTGTGTGCACTGATGCATGAAAGGAAGGAATCGGGGGAGTTCTCAGTCAATGGGACCATGTGGTATGCTATGAGTCCATAAAATTAAAAGAGCATGAGAGGAATTATGCTACACACGACTTGGAGTTAGCAACAATTGTACATGCAATGAAAATATGGAGGCATTATCTTATGGGTAAGAAATTAGAGCTAAGGACATACCATTGTGGTCTGAAGCATTTGTTTGGACAACCAACACTAAATGCTAGGAAAACTAGATGGTTGAAATTTCTGAGTGAATATGACTTCAAAATTAATCATATAAAGGGAAAGGAAAATCAAGTGGCTGATGCACTCAACAAGAGAGCTCACGAAGTGCATTTTGCAGTCATCAACATGTACAAGACAGATATGAAATACAACATTATTGCAACAACAAATTCAGATCAACATTATATAAAAATAAAAGACATTTTACAACAAGGTAATTTTTAGTAGAAATTTAATTATTATGAGTTGAAAGAAGACAAAATTCTCATGTACAAAGGTAAGGTGTATGTGTCGAATTCCAGTGAGATGAAAAATGCAATGTTGAAGGAGATGCATAATGTTGGGCACCCAGGATATCAGAAAACAATTGCAACAATAAGAAGCTAATATTTTTGGCCAGGAATGAAGAAAGAAGTGGCTAATTACATAGCCATATATCTAAAATGCCAAAAAGCAAAGACATAACATAGACACCCAACAGGGTTTCTACAACCATTTCCCATTCCAGAATGGAAGTGGGAAGTAGTTATAGTTGATTTTATTACTAAGTTGGCTAGAACAGTGAAGCAACATGACTCCATCATAGTGGTGGTCGAAAAATTGACTAAAGCAACACATTTTATTCCAGTAAAGACTACACACAAGGCAACAAATATTGCAGATATCTACATGAAAGAAGTTGTTAGGTTACATGGAGTGCCTAAAGCAATAGTTTCAGATAGAGATCCAAAGTTTACTTCTAATTTTTAGAAAGGTTTGTTCAAGGGATTTGGAACAAATTTAAATCTTAGTACAACATATCATCCAAAGTTAGATGGGAAAATAGAAAGGACTAACAAAATAATTGAGGACATTCTTAGAATGTATGTGATTGATCATCCATCAAAGTGGGAAGATTATATTCATTTAGTTGAATTTTCCTACAACAATGGGTATCATGCCTCATTCAAAATGAGTATGTTTGAAGCATTGTATGGAAGAAAATGTAACACTCCAGTGAGTTGAGATAATCTAACAGACAAAGCAGTTGTTGGGCCAAAATTGTTAAAATAAATAGAAGAACAGATGGAAAATATAAAGCATAATTTAAAGGTTTCCCGGGATAGGAAGAAAAGTTATGCAGACAGGAACAAAGTTTTCATAGATTTTAAAGTGAGAGAACATGCTTTTTTGAAAGTGAAGGAAAAAAGAAGTTCGCTAAGTTTAGAAAACTTCCCGAAGTTGGCAGCAAGATATTGTGGGCCTTTTGAAATATTAGAAAAAATAGGGCCAATTGAATACATGTTAGCATTGCCTGCATCCATGAGATTGCATAATGTATTTCATGTGTCATTGTTAAA
>ML832416.1:0-43683 GCA_009831015.1 Picea engelmannii | reverse complement strand
GAACTTAAATCAAACTCTTCAAACCCCCTCTCGAAGTGAAGTGATTCGATTGCTAAGAACACTTTCTTGTCACAAAACTAGTTTAATAACCAAATTGAAATTAAACATGTTTAGAAGTATGACGATAGGGAGAAAAATTCACCAACTAAAGCACACATATAATTAGAGATTATGATCAATCGAGAATATTATGTAGTCACCAAAAATATACCTATTCATATTATCCATTAGAAAGAATAAGATAAGTGAGAATAAACACCATAACATGATATGAGTCCCATAGGTTATATTGCTCACATCCACAAACACCAAGAGAATTGAGAAAGGAGAGAATATTCTCAATACCAAACAAAATGTTTTAAGAGTATAGAAACACTAGCTAACAATAATATCTTTATTAACATATTAAGATAGCATACAATGCCAAAAACATACCTTTTCTTAAATACAATGGGTCTATTTATAGTTTTAGTTTGTGGCCTTGGTATTCCACATTCTTAACTTTTCAACCACCCTGTGTGACTTTTGAGATACCCTAGATGACTCTTGAGTTCCTAGTTATCATCTTATTACAAAGTTAATCTTATTCTCACTTTAACTATTGATATAGGTGAGAGAATATCTATTTCATGAAATCAAGAAATTACATTTTGGCTCACACAAGTGAGGTTTCATCAAACACTTTTAACCAAATGGCATGCACTTCTATCACTTGGATGCCCATCTTTCATTTTTTATTTCATATTTCCAACACTTGACTTTCAAGTTTTCTTTGGTTTGAAATTGGTTGGAACTTGTGTTGTCTTTGCATTTGTTTATTAGTTGGGTGATGGCTTATCATCCTCCCCCCTACATCTCGGATCATGCATATGATTTTCTCAAAAATGGATCTTATTTTAAGTCTATAAAGTAGCTCTTGGATCCATCCATGATTTATTTGGTTTGAGAATACAACTTTGATTCTTGTGCTTGAGTAAATTGAATTGGTTTTTGGCCTTGCATTCATTCTCCCACTTGTGCACCTTCTTTGTTTATTCAACTCTTTTCACAAGCAATGCCTTTGTAATAAAATGACATAATATCAAGCCTAGGTAAAAAACAATCTTGTGATACAAAGGACAACTTACTATCTGAGTTGTCAAATAATATGTTAAACAAATCATAATAGCTAGACTAACATACTATTTTAATAAACATAATGCATTCTTAATTAATGAAAAATAATTAACATAACAAAGAAGAAACTAACAAAATAAGATCTAGGTGAGGTTGATTTATCTTATGTGAATTCATAATTTCATTCTAATGTCTATCGACCACTTGCAGTAGAAAAAATCACAATTAACCCCTCATTTAAAAAAAATCATCAATTAATGTTATTTTTTAACAAATCCCATCATTAGGTTAATCTCCAACACCACTAAAGAATACGAGGCATGTAACTAGTCAATTTATAGTTAAAAAAGGGTGAGGAGTGTCATTTTGGACCTAAACTTGACATATGGGAAAAAACGACGATTTTGGGGACTTTTCCTGCTTTATGGTTTTTACTGGCATAATCAAGAACTAGTCGGGCACACACTCGCATGACATGGGTTGTGTTATCTGACCACTACCACTATAACCTCCAAGTGTGCCCAAGATTCCCCATATGAAACACACAATGTAATCCATGGTTTCAATCCGATGACTTCACATAACATAGTGTCTTAACAATACACTCCATCACCGACTTCCCTACACCATGGGGGCACTTTCTCCTGCATTATTAAAAATCTTGTCATTTAATAAAAAAATTATCATAAAATTTAATAAACATGAAATAATCATGTATTCCTTGTGAGCAATATATTTATAGGTAATTAGGTGTGAGGAATACAATTCTATGTTCAAATATTTCCTAGCTATAATTGATTGGCCTATGTCAACTTTGATCAACCCTCTTGCATATGACATTCAATAAATGGTCAGTAAAATGAAAATTTCATCTAAGAGATGTCACAAATAGTAATAATAGGGAATTTTAATCAAGGATAATCAAGTCTAAGATTAAAAACTACCAATCTAAGACCTTGGGACACCTTTCTTAGTTCAAATCTTACCATGAGGAACACTAGCCATCCCAAAGAACAAAATGCATTGTGTCTTGATTCGATGAGTTGCTACAACCTCTCCATGGATATGTTTTAGCTACTACGAAGTTTTCTGGACTTTCCTAAGGGTCTAGTGGAGGATTAAAAGGAAAAATACATAGTCCAACTGCCTTTGGATCCACTCTAATGATGGGTTTTCACTCTTGTTGCATTTTTTAGACTCTTATGGGGTCTAGCAATGCCCCAAGAGGAAAAATGTATCAATCCTTGGCCTAGGTATATTTTCCAACTCTATTGTCAATGAATTTTCATCTTTGGTGCATTTTTTGAATGATGGTGGGGCCCACCAAGGCCAAAGGGGAAAAACAAATCACTTTCATCACTATCTTGCTTTCACATTGCTTCCAATATTGAATGTTTCTTCCTTGTGTGTTTTTCCTCACTACGGGGCTAAGTAGAGGCCAAAAGGGAAAAACACATCATTTCCATTTGTATTTTTCTTCCCCAACCCTTTCTTTATTGAATTTTTGCTTCATGTGCATTTTTGGCTTCACAATGGGGTTCGACAATACCCCAAAAGAAAAAATGCAGTGGTCCCATCATCAATTTTCTTCTCATGCTGTCCCACTATTGCATTTTATCTTTTTATGCACTTTTGGATTTCTACAAGGTATAACAATTGTCCAAAGACTAAAACAAATCAATAAAATCTCGATGTAGAAAAAAAAAACTCATCCAATGATGTGTCCTACTTCCACATTCATTTTCTTCTTCTACCAAGGTTTGACAATGCTTTAGAGAGTAAATTCATCACTTATTTTCCCAAGTAGTGGATACAACTCATATGGTAGTTCTCATTAAATCATAGTGCATTTCTTGGTATTGGGTGGGGTTTGGTGGGGTCTTAATGAGAAAAATTCTTTTTTGGGCTCCTTAGGTGACATTATTTCATCCTTCAATACTGTAGATTGGCTTCCTATGCATTTTTATTCACCTGACATGGTTTAATGGGTGATTTGAGATCAAACACAATGCTAACTTCTTTGGGAAACATTCTTCATTCATTCGATAACGTTTTTTCCTTATTCCTATGTTTCTTCCCTTCAATGAGGTCCCACATTCTCTCATTGTCTAAAATCCATCCGCTATTGCTTCGTTGCATAGTTGCAACTTCCTTTTCCATAAATTTTTTCCTCTATGTGTGTTTTCTAAAATTCATGAAGTGTCTAGAAGCTAAATGTATCTTTATGTAAGGTAACATTATGTTTGGTGTGTTATAAGTTTTGGCACACTTACTTATACTAATATGGGGGTGAATGAATGCAAGTCAATCGTGGGCTGACTCAGCTGAGTCAAGAAAGGAAAGCCAAAGAGAGGAAAATTGTATGGGTTGGGACAACAATTTTACACATTCAGGTTTTGTGCATGGGAAACAAGGAGAGAGAAATAAAGAGAGCTTGGATTTGGTGCAGCCATGGAGTCAGAATTCCAAAGAAAGTTGGAGCATAATTGGAGCGAATTGGAGATGGAAATTGAAGAGCCAGGTTGTCAGGCCTGAAGAGTGGATTCATGTGTGAGCTGCACTAAAAAAATAAGTGTGTTGTTCGTTTGTTGATAATTTTCCTAGTAGCAAATTCCCTTGAGTTCACAGCTGAGAGATTCTTGGTTACATGTGCAAGAGAGACCCTGATAAATGAATGGGACACCTAAGGGATTGAGATCAATGAAGGGGTACATTCCTTGGGTTGGACAGGTCAAGAGGAAGAGAGTTGGGGGAAAATAAGTATAGATGTAGGAGAATATCAGTTGGGTTGTGAGTTTTACGAGCTATGAGTGGACTATGAGAGACCACTCTCTTTTATGGATTGCTAGCCTCAACTCTAGGGTGACTGGCTATTGAGATTTGGATCAGTCAGTCTATGGTTGGGTGGAATGTATGTCCCAAGCAGTTGGTTGAAAAATTGTTGTGAAAAGATAAAGTGCTTTATCTTGTTGTGTTAAATTATGTGTTTAATTGTTGTGCATGAACTCTGTGTATTTGAGAATTATTTCTATGTTGTTGTGTGAATGATTAAGTTGAATTCATGTTAATTTGGTATACTTTAGATGCATTTATTTTATGGTTATGGGTAGTAGCTAAATCTATTATAATTTCGTAGTTGTAAGCTACAAGAAATTAGCTAACAGTAAAAGAATAAATTTAGTTAGAAGAAATTTCATTTTTATGTTTATTTCACACCATAATGTCCCTCGATTGGGATGGGGAACGTCACATTATGTTATCATAGATATGGTTCAAACACTGGGCTTGTATGGTCTAAGATGGCTGCAAATTTGTGAAATTTGTCGTTGCATATTTTGTCTATGACAGGTTTGGAGAAAACAAATATTTTAGAGAGAAATCCCCCAATTTTGTGAGTGAAATATGAGTTTTAATGACTTAGGACGGTTTGACAAGGTTAATGGAGTAGAGAAGTTAAGTTGTAGATTGAAATTCGACCTGGAATGGTCAAAATTTGAGTTTTAATGGTCGCATGTAGAGTTACATGTAGTTTGGAGAATCGACGACTGAGATCGTGTTTGATCTTGTGATTGATGATCGAGATTCATTGTGATAAATTTAAAAATTCATAAGGATTTGACCATTTGAAAGGTTGATGGGATCAACGACCAAGATTAAATCGAGGGTTGTGAAATGGATCAGATCGACAGTTTATATTCATCCGGGTTTTGGTTGAAATTATTTTAAGTGAGGTTCGCCAATAGAATCCGTCGACGACTGATGGTCAAATCATAAAGTTTGGTGAAGTGTTGGAAATTTTCCAAGAGAAAACGTCGATGTCCAACAACCGATGGACGAGTGTCAACAGAAGTGGGCAAAGAGTTGGTTTGACCGAGAGACATCTCTAACCACCAATGGTCGATGGTCAGCATCGACTGAATCCTACAAAGTATTTTCAATCACTGACAAAAGTCGTGGATGGCCGATGGGATGGTGGTCGGGGGTCGACCAAATCCAACGAAGTATTTTAAATCGCCAATGAACATCATCGATGGCCGATGGATCAATGGTCAGGGTCAACCAATTTTGGAGAAATGTTTGAGTCAAGCAAGAGAATTCGTCGATGGCCAATGTGTCGATGGTTCGTTGTCGGCCAAAGTCGGCGAGGTGTCTGGGTTGTCCAAGAGAATTGGTCGATGGACGATGGGGGAAAGAGGATGATGACATCATCATCCACATGTCATGCCATGTCATCATCCACATTTCATGCCATGTCATCATCCACATTTCATGCCATGTCACTCAATTTGACACCTCAGGATGACATTTCACGACACATCAGCATCCACGTGCCATGCCATGTCAGCCAACAGAAGTGGTCGATGGCCGATGGTCAAATCGGTTGATTTAGGAAAGAATATTCGACAACCATCAAGGATATCTGATCGTCGATGGTTGAGCGTCGAATGAATTTCTTGAGATTTCCATTCACTAATGAAGTTCGCCAACAACTGATGGTTGATGACTAGATCGACCGGTTTGGAGTTGTGTGGAAGTCGGTCATCGGGGAGTTGGGATGATGACCGAAAATTGGGTCGACAGGTTGGGGAAGAATTGTGCGCACCACAGGATAAATTTGGTTTATTGTCAATAAAGAGTAGATTAACGACCCATATTGCTTCCGACTTGAGATCGATGGCGCATATTGCACATAGGCAAAATTGTTCCACAGTTTCAAAAAAACGTCTGTGGCCATTTTCTTATTTTGGCAATAACTAGAGAAAATTATAGTGGATTGGGATGAAACTTATGGGTTTTTTCTGTAGAGAGGAGATCTACAAAAGCGCCAGAGAAGTCCCTTTTCCAATTCTTCTTGGATTTGGCAGAAATTGCAAAATAATGGTTTTTAAAGATCTAGGTCCAGATCATTGACATAAGTCCATATTAAGCCAAAACTCTTGGGGAGAATCCAAAAAGTGGGAAAATAAATAACCCACTAAGTAACTAAATAAATCTTATGGGAATTGGAATGGGGACACTGAAATAGGCTAAATTCCACTATTTTGGGCCATTTTTGGGGGATTTTTGAGATTTTCGGACAAGGAAAAGTGACCCTAAATCACAAAATTGAAATATTTTATTTAGTAAACTTTTTATATACTCATCAATAAAAAAAAATTGGTTTAGTGAAAAGTTTCTAGAAGTGCACAGATTGAGAGAGCCAATTCTGCTAAAAATTCCAAGTCTGAAAAAATGAGTGAAAAAAAGACAGTTGCAGATTCCGGATTGTTGTAGTTTTTGACTGGAATATCAGATTGAAATTATGAGAGTTTTTATGAATTTCATATAATTATTATTATATATGTCTCATACAAACATTTCTCCAGTTCTTGACATATTTTCTTCTGCAATTAATAGAAGTTGGCATTTCAATAAAATTGCACTAGTAGAGAAAATGCACAGAAAGTGGTGAAAATGGCTTTTTCAAGAATCCATAACTTCCATCTCAGAGATTGGATTGGGGAATGAGTACATCTATTGGAAAGATATCTTGGAGAGGAATGAATATAGGGAATCATTGTGTGAATTGATGCGATGTGTCCTTCATAAATTGATGAGGAAATAACATGTATGCTAATTAGTGAAATGTTTTATAATACACATGTTCTAACAATAATTATGACATGCATATTTATTGTAGAATTAGAGATACATAAATAAACTTTAGTTCTTATATGAGGACTAGAGTTATGAAATATGCTCAAGGATCTTACATACGTGAGGAAGAGATCATAGGTCTGCATGTCAGCATGGGGAATGCTGAGACGAAGTCAAATGAAAGAAGAGATAGGAAAGAGCCTGTCACTATGAGAATACTTCATAGTGGAGTGAAGAGCTATAGAGCTGATAATGAAAGGATTATGAAGGCTCATGAAGAGATAATTCAGATACTGAATATGTTGCATAAGCAAGTTAACAAATATTCTGGCACCAAGCAAATAGTTAGTGTTAGAAAATTATCAACATCTAGATCCCATAGCAAAAGGGATGATCATGGAAATGATAGGTAGTCAAGAAGCATGAGCAAGTGCCATCATTCTCCAAGGCATTCCACCATAAGAACTTGTGCAAGCTCAGGGCCAAGAAGCAGCCCAAGTGTGTCTCTTGTTAGTAGGCAAAGAAAAATGCCCGAGGAAACCATATTGCAAGGTGAACTTAGGAAAATAAAGCCACCTACTTTCAATGGTGAGCACAGGAAAGGAGAAGAGGCAAAGGCTTGGATATTGGAAATGAAGAAATATTTCCAGTTGCATGATTACCCCTCTCGGGTAGAAGCTAGAATTTACACCTACCATTTGCAAGGAAATCCATCCATGTGGTGGGATCAACTTAAGCAAGCCAAGAACCTCGATGAGAAAAGGATCTCATGGAGGAAGTTCAAAGGATATTTCCAAGAGAAATATTTTTCTGAGCATTACTATGAGAGAAAGATGAAATATTTTTTTGAACTCAAGTTGGGAACCATGACAATGGAGGAATATGAGAAGTGTATCTTTGAATTGTTGAAGTATTTTGACTTTATCAAGGATGAGAAGGTAAAAATCCAAAGGTTTATAAGTGGGCTACCGTCCTTCTATAGTGACAAGATTCAATATGACAACCCCAATAATTTGGAGGAAACCATAAGGAGAGAAAGACACCTTTATGAAAAAATAAAGGAAGGCCAGTCTTCCAAAATGATTGGAATGAAAAGATAAAAGGGAAAAGGGATCAAAGGCAGAAAGGTTTTAAGCCACCCTTTTTCAGAAATAACTCCCAAACAAATTAGCAAGGCCAGGAAACCCAAAATGAACAAAAGAATGTAGATTCATTTGGGAAAGGGCCAAGGAAACAACTTGTTCAATGTTGGGGATGTGATGGAAATCACTTGTATAGGGTCTACCCTCACAAAGGATAAAGAATGAGTATTGTCCAAAACATTCAGGAGGGAGGATGCCAAGGATTTATGCAGCCTTGGAAAACAAGCGGGCAAAGTATCAATCCCCCATGATTGAAGTGGACGGTAAGATTGATAACCAACCCATAGCAATTTTAATTGATTATGGAGCTAGCCATAGTTACATAAGTGCTAACATTATTAAAATATTTCACTTGCAAAGAAGTAAGCATAATAAATATTGGTTGGTTCGGCTAACCATGGGAGCTAGAGGAAAATTAATGAGTTGGTTAAATATTTCTCGATAGACATGAATGGACTTAGCACAAAGGTAGATGTAAATATCATACAGTTGGGTTCATATGAATGTCTAATTGGCATGGATTGGTTGGAAAAACATCATGCTATCCTAGACTGTTACAACAAGACAATCACACGTATTGATGAGGAAGGTTAGCAAGGCAAGATTCAAGGCATTCCAAGAGTTGTAGCTATTATAGAGATTTGAGCTATGAATTTGAGGAAGAGCTTCAGGAAGGGATGTCAAATCTTTGCATCTCATATGGAAGAGGAAACCAAAGACAAAGTGGCAAGCATTGAAGACCATCTGGTCTTAAGGGATTTTGAATATGTTTTTAAAGAAATTCCAATATTTCCACCAAAGAGAGACATTGATTTCTCTATTGATTTGATTCTAGGATCTTCCCTAGTGTCTAAGATGTCTTATAGAATGGGCACGCCAGAGCTAAAAGAGTTGCAGGTGCAACTTGAATAACTTTTGAAGAAGGGGTATATACGCCCAAGTGTGTCACCTTGGGAAGCCTCGGTTCTTTTTGTGAAGAAGAAGGATGTAACCTTAAGACTATGTATTGATTTTAGAAAGCTTAATAAGGTTACCATAAAGAATAAGTATCATTTTCCCAGAATTGATGATTTGTTTGATCAACTCAAAGGTGCAAGAATCTTTTTGAAGATTGACTTGAGATCAGGCTATCATCAAGTAAGGATAAAGGAAGAAAACATCAACAAGACAACATTCAGAACAATATATGGGCATTATGAATTCACAGTAGTGCCATTTGGGCTATCAAATGCCCCAACAGTCTTTATGTGATTGATGAATGGAGTGTTCAGGGAGTACCTAGACAAGTTTTTAGTTGTGTTCCTGGATGATATAATTGTCTATTCTAAATCATAAGAGGAACATGCGAAGCATTTAAGAATGGTGTTGCAAGTTTTAAGAGAGCATAGATTGTATGATAAGCTAACTAAGTGCATCTTTTATCAAAATAAGATTCACTACTTGGGGCATATAATATCAATAACAGGGATAGAAGTTGATCCTGAGAAGATAGAGGCCATCGGAGGATGGCCAATGCCAAAGAATGTGACATAGTTCAGATCATTCATGGGTCTTGTTGGTTATTACCAAATATTCCTAAAAGGGTTCTCAAAGATTGCAAGTCCAATCACTTCCTTGCAAAAGAAGGGAGTGAAATTTTAATGGACTTTCAAGTGTGAAGAGAGTTTTTAATAGTTGAAGGGAATATTGGCAAGTGCACCAATATTGAAGATTGCAGATCCAAACAAATATTTTCTTGTGTGCACTGATGCATGAAAGGAAGGAATCGGGGGAGTTCTCAGTCAATGGGACCATGTGGTATGCTATGAGTCCATAAAATTAAAAGAGCATGAGAGGAATTATGCTACACACGACTTGGAGTTAGCAACAATTGTACATGCAATGAAAATATGGAGGCATTATCTTATGGGTAAGAAATTAGAGCTAAGGACATACCATTGTGGTCTGAAGCATTTGTTTGGACAACCAACACTAAATGCTAGGAAAACTAGATGGTTGAAATTTCTGAGTGAATATGACTTCAAAATTAATCATATAAAGGGAAAGGAAAATCAAGTGGCTGATGCACTCAACAAGAGAGCTCACGAAGTGCATTTTGCAGTCATCAACATGTACAAGACAGATATGAAATACAACATTATTGCAACAACAAATTCAGATCAACATTATATAAAAATAAAAGACATTTTACAACAAGGTAATTTTTAGTAGAAATTTAATTATTATGAGTTGAAAGAAGACAAAATTCTCATGTACAAAGGTAAGGTGTATGTGTCGAATTCCAGTGAGATGAAAAATGCAATGTTGAAGGAGATGCATAATGTTGGGCACCCAGGATATCAGAAAACAATTGCAACAATAAGAAGCTAATATTTTTGGCCAGGAATGAAGAAAGAAGTGGCTAATTACATAGCCATATATCTAAAATGCCAAAAAGCAAAGACATAACATAGACACCCAACAGGGTTTCTACAACCATTTCCCATTCCAGAATGGAAGTGGGAAGTAGTTATAGTTGATTTTATTACTAAGTTGGCTAGAACAGTGAAGCAACATGACTCCATCATAGTGGTGGTCGAAAAATTGACTAAAGCAACACATTTTATTCCAGTAAAGACTACACACAAGGCAACAAATATTGCAGATATCTACATGAAAGAAGTTGTTAGGTTACATGGAGTGCCTAAAGCAATAGTTTCAGATAGAGATCCAAAGTTTACTTCTAATTTTTAGAAAGGTTTGTTCAAGGGATTTGGAACAAATTTAAATCTTAGTACAACATATCATCCAAAGTTAGATGGGAAAATAGAAAGGACTAACAAAATAATTGAGGACATTCTTAGAATGTATGTGATTGATCATCCATCAAAGTGGGAAGATTATATTCATTTAGTTGAATTTTCCTACAACAATGGGTATCATGCCTCATTCAAAATGAGTATGTTTGAAGCATTGTATGGAAGAAAATGTAACACTCCAGTGAGTTGAGATAATCTAACAGACAAAGCAGTTGTTGGGCCAAAATTGTTAAAATAAATAGAAGAACAGATGGAAAATATAAAGCATAATTTAAAGGTTTCCCGGGATAGGAAGAAAAGTTATGCAGACAGGAACAAAGTTTTCATAGATTTTAAAGTGAGAGAACATGCTTTTTTGAAAGTGAAGGAAAAAAGAAGTTCGCTAAGTTTAGAAAACTTCCCGAAGTTGGCAGCAAGATATTGTGGGCCTTTTGAAATATTAGAAAAAATAGGGCCAATTGAATACATGTTAGCATTGCCTGCATCCATGAGATTGCATAATGTATTTCATGTGTCATTGTTAAATAAATGTGTTCCTGATCCTAACAACATAATTGATTGGAATTTGATCCAGGTAGAGTACGAAGGGGATTTCCGAGTGGAACCAATACACATCCTGGACCGCAAAGTCAAAGTGTTTAGGAAAAAATCCATAGGGCTGGTAAAGGTTCAATGGACATGTTACGGTTTTGAAGATACTACATGGGAGCATGAAGAAAACATGTGGGTAGAATACCCACAACATTTTGACAGTTTTGAAGAAAACATAATGAAAGACTCTATTTTAGCAACTAAAATTTTGAAACCACATCTCAAAGTCCTAGCCAACTACGTTGGGGACCTTGATAAAATAATGGCCCATTCCTTGGGTTATCCTTGATAAATGGATGGTACATTCCTTGGGTTATCCTTGATAAATGGATGGTACATTCCTTGGGTTATCCCTGATAAATTAATGGTGCATTCCTTGGGTCGGCGAGTTGAGAGGAATAAGAGATTGATAGTTGGAGTTGTTGAATTGCATAATTTTATTTATTATGATGTAAATTGGTAAATATATATGTATATCGACATAGAGTGAATCGAGGACAACACACAATTGTAGGGGAGGGGGAATGTAACATCCCCACTATAATCCTCGATTTAATTATTTCTTATGTAGATGTAATGTGTAGCTACAACCAAAGCGATGTAATATGTGAATTGTATTTCAATGTTTTAATAAGAAAAATGTGGTGTCGGTTGATAAGGGGACATGGAAAAGATATGGGGGCTGAATTAATAAAAAAAAATATGGGAGTCTATAGGATAATGGACAAGAGGGGTCCAAGGGGGAAATACCCATGCATATTAATTTAACCCATTTTCCTAAATTTGTTAATTGTATATGAACCTTCCAATTTCTGATTGAGTGTTCCCAAAGCCAATGATTGAATACATGTAAGAGGGTGGGTGTGAGTGGCCACATCCAAAAGTTATTAGGAACATGGGAGTTGAGTACAATCAGCTTGGGGAAGAGTGCGAGTCAAGAAAGGCAAGCTAAAGAGAGGAAATTTGTATGGGTTGGGACAACAATTTTACACATTGATTTTTTTTGCATGGGAAACAAGGATAGAGAAAGAAAGAGAGCTTGGAGTTCGTGCAACCATGGAGGGTGAATTCTAGAGAAATATGGAGCATAATTGGATTGAATTGGAGCTAGAAATTGAAGAGCCAAGTTTTCAAGCATGAAGAGTGGACTCCTTTGTAAGTTGCACTAAAACAACAAGTGTTTGTTGTTGGTTTGATAATAGTTTTCCTAGCAACAAGTTCCCTTGAGTTCCCAGCTAAGAAATTCTCGCTTACCTGTGCCAGAGAGACCCTGATAAACAGATGGGATGCTTGAGGGGCTAATATCAGTGAAGGGGTACATTCCTTTGGTTGGACAGGTCAAGAGGAAGAGAGTTGCTCGAAAATAGGGATAGTTGTAGGAGAATATCAGTTGGGTTATGAGTTTTATGAGTTGTGAGTGGAATGTGAGAGACCACCCTCTTTTGTGGATTCCTAGCCTCAGCTTGGGGTTGACTGACTGTTGAGATTTGGAACAATCAGTGTATGGTTGGTTGGAACGTCCATCCCAAGCAATTGGTTACACAATGATTGTGAAAAGATAAGTGTTTTATCTTGTTGTAGTGTTAAATTATGTGTTTAATTGTTGTGCATGAAATCTGTGTATTTGAGAATGATTTCTATGCTATCGTGTGAATGATTAAGCTGCATTCATGTTAATCTGGTATACTTTAGATGCATCTATTTTATGGTTATGGGTAGTAGCTAAATATTTTTTAATTTCGTAGTTGTAGGCTATAGGAAATCGGCTAACAGTAAAATAATTAATTTGGTTAGCAAAAAATTCATTTTTATGTTTACTCTGCACCGTAATGTCCCCTGATTGGGCTGGGGGATGTTACACCACTCATCTTACTGGACATGTGGCATTGATGTGGCATTTGATCTCTCCCACCAAGTATTGGGCCCCAATCCTTTGATATATATCCATTTATCTCCAATGATCAACGATCAGGATTTAACATGTTCTGGGTCCATCATTCTCCACGAAAAATGTTAACTCCTTGATCATGATTCCATGGTTCTTCCATTCACATTCAAATTACATAAAAAAAAAATTGCAATATAAAATCTTTGAAGTCAATTTTTCTTTTGAATGTGGGATATATCGTTGTCATCATTTATTTGTTCTAGTTAACCCAAACCTACTTTGTTAATATTAATGATGCTTAGATCTACAATGGAGTCATCACATCCTCCTCATACTTGTCTAACATTTCTCTGTGCTCTTGGATTTTAGATCTCATCTTATATTTGCAGGGTCATCTCATATAATGTCCATTGCTCAAATTATTGTTATTCTTATGCATCCCTAGATCTTTTTCATGCACAGTCACTTCGCCTTTAGGGTAAACATAGAAATTTTGCAGAAAATCAACATTGCATAGTCATATTCACCCACAGAGGCTCATCAACACACAAGGGAATCCTCTATCTAGTTCAACTTCCTTGGTCTGCTTCTTTAAACTCAATGACAAAATATTATCAATTTGCAGTGACATTCATAATCTCCCTCTGTCTTGGACATTGATGACATTGATGATAGACAGTCTCCACCTACTGTGACGTTAATGACATCCATGATTGTCATAGTCATGTCTACCTTTGACATCAATGACAACACAATTTCCAACAATCTCCCTGTTTGTCATTGATAGAAACACTTAGTTATTTGGTACTCCTCTACTTCCTGCACGTCTCTCTTTCTGCAAATCTCCCCCTTTCTTTGTACTCTCCCCCTTTGACATCAATGGAAAAGGGATATTATCCCCCTTGCACAATACTCTTCATTATCTACTATGCAACCAAAAAACTTCTTACTCTTGCATCCCCCCCTGAGATTATGCTCCTCTTGTACTGCTCTAGTGATTGGATGGCATAGGTACGACCCCAATTTCGGTCTAAGATACTCAAATACTTCTCTAAGAAGAGGTTTTGTAAAGATATCACCAACTTGTTCCTTTGTGCCAATATATTCCAACTTGACATTTTGTTCTGTGACTTTCTCTCTCAGGAAATGATACTTGATTGGAATGTGCTTTGTCTTCGAATGCATGATAGGATTCTTGGAGATATTTATTGCACTAGTATTGTCACACAATATTGATATTGGCTAATTATACTCTCCTTGAATTTCCTTCAACATTTTTTTCATCCAGAGGACTTTCATATAATATGTTGCTACTGCAATGTATTCTACTTTTGTTGTGGATATGTAAATTGATGATTTCTTCTTGTCGAACCAAGACACTAGATTGTTGCCTAGAAAGAACACTCCACCACTAGAGATTTTTCTAACATCCACACTACCTTCCCAATTTGCATCTATGTAAGTTGTCAAAGTAAAGTCTTTTCCTATGGGATACTATAAACCAAAGTCCAACACACCTTTCAGATATCTGAATATTCTTTTTACTTCCTACACATGTGCTTACTTTGGCACAACTTGAAACTTTCCAACTAACCCTACTACGTACATAATATATGGTCTTGAAGTTGTCTCATACATGAGGCTTCCTATCATTGATATGTACAAGGTTTGATCTGATTCCTTTGATTCATCTTCTTTACTTAGATTACAACCAATGAATATGGGTGTGCTGATAGGTTTACAGTCTTTCATTTAAAACTTCTTCAACATCTCTTTGATATATTTGGTCTGATAAATGAATATGCCTTTGTTGGTTTGAGTAATATGCAGTCCTAGAAAGAATGAAAATTATCCAAGCATGGAAATATAAAATTCTTTTTGCATTTATTTTGCAAACTTTTGGCTCATTCTATCAACAATACTTCGAAAAATGATATCATCCACATAAACTAAAATGATTAACTTCTCTGCATTGTTTATTTTGATATAAATATTGCTATCTATTGTTCCTCTTTTGAAACCTTATGTTATAGAAAGATTTTCCTCACCCTATGCAATCTTGCACAAAAGGCCTTTTTTCCATTTCCCTATGCAAACTTGAAGTCCCTTTTTGCAAATCCCATAGCTAAAAACATGATTTTTCCACATATATGTGCCCTGCCTATATTACAACATGTGTATATGTAGGTTGCACCACTACAACCCACGTACATCGAGAAATGTTCCCAAAATTAAAAACAAATGGTATCGGGTTTCCATGTCACATCACAAGATCAATGATCCTTGGTCTTCCATATACTGGAAAACTTCTGACCCAGCCCTTCAGTTCCACTTGAAGGCTATAAATGGGCCAAATCCAAGCTATGAAAAAGAGAAGAAAGAATTCAACTGTGAGAGCAAAGTTACTCTGGAGAAATTATTCACTTCACATTGAGTCTGCATCCCTTTGTCCTTCAAGTCTGAACACATTGTTCATCCCCCAAGATCTTTGCTTATTGATTGAGAACTTCATTGTTTCTCTTATATGATCTTTCCTTTGGTGAAGGATTGAAGTGGTGGAGGCCCAACTGGAAGGAACATAGTTTCTCGGTTCCGAACCGTGCTGACATGGAAGTTTGTAACTCATTCACTTCTACTGATTATATCTTAATAGAAATACTCTTTTCTCGTCTAATTAGTATCTCACAAATATTTGAATTATTATTCCATGGGAGTATTTGTTATGAATGTTGATGGATTATGCTATTGAATGTGCTAACAATATATATTATCACCATATTCTTGTGTTGCTTGGTTGTTGAGGACTAGTTGCATGTATATTTCTTTAGGTCAAGTGCTCAACGATGGACTTCATCGGACGTCTGGGAAAGGTAGGCCTTTTATCTTGTCTTGATAGCATATTTGTTTATATAGAATACTTGAAATTAGAGTTGATTTCTGCAGTCATTTCCGTTTGTTGTGATTTACCCCTAGCCATAGAGAGATTTTCCTCATAACAAAATTGACGACCATATTGGGGATATAATATTTTTTTTTGGGGTTTGGAGTGTTTTTCTTAGATTTCTCTCGTTCATATTGAGTTTCATCTTGTATGATTGCTTGACAGCCTATGTTCACTCTAAGTCTAACTTTCTTAGCCTTCTCCTTAGCCTAGTTGTGTTTTGACACATATACGTGGGTTTTTGCTTGACAGTCGCATACATACACATGATGTACTTCTGTAATCTACGTACATACATTCTTTTCCCTTGAACAATCGCGTACAAAAACCTTTGTTGCTTGATTGTTGGATTTTGTAGTTGTTAGGTAGGTTTTGATGATTGCTAAGTCTTCTTGGGTCTTTGTGGTGATTGTTAAGTGTCTGCAGAACGACATGAAACCTATCTTTGGTTGAATTTTTGGGTGGTTCTTTCTCATCATCTTTTCATTTTGATTGTCCTTGCAGCTTGGGCTAGGTGTTTTGCTCCTTGATATCCTACTTGGATTTTCTTTGTCTATACACAATAGAGTATTTATATCAGGTTGTTGTCCAGTCCTTGCGTTTTCATCCTCTTATATTGAAGATACAAAAATATTAGGCATTTTACATTGATTGGCATTTTGATTTCTCGAGTCTTTGTCATTTATCTTAGTGCATGTAAAGAAAGATTGCATTTTATTCAGAATTGCAAAATTGAATTGAAAACTGCATTTTTGAAAAGCATATCATTTATTGGAAATTGAAGTTAGAACTTTGCATTATATTCATATTCATTTAATTTACTTTCTGAGTCATAACATCACTAGTTTCATGACCGCACCTTTTGAGTAAGCAAAGAAATTAAAATTAACGTTATAATTTAAAATTGATTAGTAACGATTTTATTTTCTAGG
Organism: Picea engelmannii; assembly: GCA_009831015.1. Classification (NCBI taxonomy): domain Eukaryota; kingdom Viridiplantae; phylum Streptophyta; class Pinopsida; order Pinales; family Pinaceae; genus Picea; species Picea engelmannii. The sequence continues at coordinate 26,638 of ML832416.1, read as the reverse complement.
GTGCACAAACTAGCTTAGGATTTAGATCCTTGGAATAGGATTTTGTGAGTAAACTTCTCCAAGGCTATTAAATCAACATATGTGTCTGACTAAAGGAGTGGAGAAATCCATTGTATAATCGATAATATCAGGAGGCTCCGCTTACACCAGAGTTAAGAATGAGGTCGCATGAGGTTGGTTGAATGGATATCCCCCCGATACCATCTTAGCGTCGGATATATTTATGTGGATCTTGTTAGTGCCCTTACCTCCATGAGAGGCAGTGATTTCAAGTTTTCGGGATTTGCTACCCTGCCCATACAGTGGACCTGACTTACAACCGTTTGCCTGTGCATCGGTTATACCGTGGTTTCTTAGTTGCTTGACTTAGGTACCACATAGGTTACTTGTCGGGGTTATTCTGCAAGTACCCTGGGTTAGATAAGGGTCGGACATCACACAATATTTATGGAGGATTACATCTCCGAGAAGATCTGACTGAATGGTTGTTAAGCCCACGAGGGCCCTTATAACTGATTTTGTTTCCTCCAACCTTTAGCAGTGGAGTCTCAGGCCCCTCTTAGGAGAGGCATACCTATTTTAGAGAGGGAGGTCCCTTTCAGCCACTTTATCATGTTTGTGTGCATATTGATCGTTTGAATATTTTTGTTGTGCTCTTTGATTACTAGTTGGCCTGAGGATTTGTTTTTTATATCTTTAATCTTGAGTCATCGTGGAACTAGAACAACTTCCCCGCAAGTCTCGTCGCTTGTTACAGTTACCACCGCATTTTGAGTCTCTTCCTTCTAAAAGTCGTAGAATTATTAAACGTGGTACACACACCTCCACTTATCAGACTTGGGATTCTACAAGGATGAGTATGAACCAAGTCATCAAGATATGGGGAGCCCTTTGACTCCCACATCTACTATAGTTAAAGGTACCCCTTCGAGTCCTTCAACCACAATGGTTGTAGTGTCAAAGGAACCTATTATCACCATTGCCCATCCTATAGTGAATAATCAACCTATTTCCATGAACCCTTTTGGGTCTCTTGTCCATTCACTGGGATATAATGTTCAGTCCATCCTTATGGCCTCTAGTCCTTTTTCCTATGGTATGTAGAATTTTACATAGCAGTTTTCAAACTCCATCCCAGTTGTTGGCCCTGATTCTAGCATTGGAATTAAGGGCACAACTCCTCCTTATACCCCATTCTCATTTGGTGGCACCCATGTCCCTCAAACAAATCCTACTATGGGAGGATTTCCTCCTTTTAATCCCGGGTCTAATCATGTTGCTTATGGATGGAGTAACCAACCTAGCGAACAAACTTCTACTCAATTTTTGTCCTTTACACTCACCTCCCTAGTATCGATTCCAACCGACACATTTGGCATGATGAATCCACCTTTATCCTCTGGATTCACACCTGGAGGAGGTCAGTTTCACACCTTGGGCAAACCCCAACCTGGGTCCACTCTGGTTGGGGGTAGTTTTTATAACCCTCATAAAAATATTCCTATTGGGATGATTCCCAACCAACCCCTTATGAATCATCTTGGAGGAGGGTCTTACAATCCTGGACAGGGCCATGGTTCTTACTAGAACCCCGGAAGGGCTGCAATTCCCCCACCACAATCTTTCCAGGGATCTTGGGGCCAAATGTCGCAACATGTCTCCCTTTTCTAGCCATGCTCAACCTTCCAGACTTGTCTAAGTTGATGAATGACCCTGTGTGTCATGATCCTACATGGCCCCCCATTCCCACCAAGCTTCTATCGGATATTCCAAAATTCGAAGGCAAGAATGGTGAGGATCCTAGTGATCACATTACCACCTTTCACCTATGGTGCTCTTCGAATTCCCTTAATGATGATTCCATTTGGTTAATATTGTTTCAATGCACCCTCATAGAGGTTTCCACAAAATGGTATATCGAACTACCTAGGGGGGCATACAAGACCTTTATTTAGATGGTTCTAGTCTTCCTTAACCACTTCCAATTCTTGGTTCGTTATGATGTTGGCCTAGAAATTCTACAGACCTTACACCAAGAAAAAGCCACTCATATATTAGATCACACCCAGGAGTGGCGTAGACGAAAGATGTTGATCAAGACTTGCATACCCCCAAAATTCCTGCTAAAGTGGTTCCTTAAATATCTACAGCCTCCTATTTTGAAGGATGTTTCTACATCCGAGGTTACATATGAGGAAGAAGTGATTTTCAAAGCCCAATAGTTAGATCTTATATATGCTCATTCTGGGATGTTATACAAGATTCTTACTGATGCATCGAGGTCAAACTACGACCCTAGACAAAATCTTGGGCCTCATGCCAATGGAATTGTAGGCTTTGCCAATGTGAAATCCGCAGACTCGATGACAATCCATTTGAAAGAGATGTCTCTAAACCAGTTTGTAGGAGGGCCAACTTCGTCTGTGTATTCCAATCCCACTCAATAGGAGGATGTACATTATGTGCAATCATTGACCGGCCCAAATGGTAACTAGCAACCAAGAGAGAATAAGAAGAAAGGACGTAATAATAATCATAAGGGTGAGAAGAATAATAAATCCAAGGACAACGGTAATAATGAGAAGATGAATAATAATGCTGGTGAGGGTAAGAAAGAAAGGTGTAATGTGAAATTTCCCTATAAGCTTTGTACAAATGATCACCTTACTCATTTATGCCCCAAACTTGCGGAAGATGTGAGGCTCTTCTCTCTGTCGCCCGCCATGATGATGAATCCTTTTCTACATAACCATCACATGGCCTTGAGATCCTCAAATGCCAAAAATTTGGTGAGTGGGATTCAAAACCCACCAACATAAGACGGTGACCGTTTATGCATCAATATGGTAAAATATGAGGTTAATGTAGCCACCCTATATCACGATTACAATTATCCACAAACTGCACCTGGTCTATAGTCTCATCCTCCTCCGAAGATTCTCCTACAGATCGAAAAACCAAAGCCACTACCTCATATTCTAAAAGGAGTACTCAAGTGATATACCCACAATCCTAATACTAGATCCGCATAGAATTAATCTATTGTTGAGGACCTGGGTCAAACCCTTTGTGCGATGTTGGATATGGAGGTACTCTAGACGTGTCCTTCACAGAGAAATTTATTTATATCTGTGTTAGGATATCTAGATCCCAGTGGCTTGAAATTTATCAAATTTGATGTCACATATGGGAAGCCTCGCTTGCCTTACCATGTGGCATTCCAAATCCACATGGGTTACTCAAAGTATACCATCAAGCGTATTGTTGTTGATGAAGGTGTTGCAACATGTGTGATGTCCTTGGTCTGTTGGAAATCCCTCGACTCTCTGAGTCTCTCTCAATATCCAACCATGTTGACTGCTTTTGACAGTCCTTCCTTCTGCCCTCATGATATTCTTCCTTCTTTTTCGATTCAGTTAGGTGGAAAGATGATAGAGGAGGATTTTGAGGTGGTTGATGTGCCCCTCGATTATAACTTGTTACTAGGACGCAATTGGACTTACACTATGACTTCCATCGTATCGTCTGTCTTTCATACTCTTTGTTTTCCTCGCGATGGTAAGATCGTGATGATCGATCAGTTGTCCTTTGCGTATGCTAGCCCCAGTGCATCTGTTGGACCGTCGATTCCTGTGGTCAACAATTCTCAGTTGAAAATTGAGAATATCAGTGTTAGAATGTATTCATCCTTTATGGGTACCTTCGACTTCATGGCACCGATTCACCATATTTACGCCATGTCCAGTAGGCCTGTTTCGTCAGAGAGGTTAGTTCCTTTCCACACTTCCTATTTTAATGATCCTTGGACCCTACCTTCCTCGACTGCATCTTGTGAAGGTCAATCGCATGCTGGAATGTCCATGCCACTATCGGCAGAAAATATATCATATCAATATGTTCTTGACTCTTCCACCGATCTCGATCCTATTATCTCACAAATGAACGTGGAGGATCATGTTCTTGAGACCGTGTGGGACACTTCATTGTATTGTTCACATGACTACCTCGATGATACTTTTCCCTTGAATGAAGCTATCATCGAGGCCATAATGGTTCTGAAAAACCTTGGGATGACATGCATCATTGCTCTTATTTTCTCCCAGAGCTTGCTAGAATCAAACAAGATCACATTAGATCTACTTTGAGAGAGATAGTCGATCGCGATGTAGTTCCTCTTGATATGCACGACATTTATGCCAAAGCAAATATGGCGAGTATCTCCCCTACCGTCATGATCTATATCTCTCATACCCCTGGCATGATTGAAAATGCACCCATTGATGCATATTGTTCTCTAGAAGAAATCCTAATTGACACCAAACTCTTCAAGGTATTCCGAGATGTATCTGCTTGGTCATATGAAGAGATTCTAGGAATTGAACCTCGAATTGTCGAACATGAGATTAAAACTTACCCGGATGCTAAGCTTGTTTGACAACATCTTAGATATGTCAATCCCCGGAAGGCCCCTGCTATTAAGGCAGAGGTAGAGAAACTGCTTAATGTTGGCTTCATCTACCCTGTTCCCTTGATTGAATGGGTATCCAATCCATTTCCTGTGAATAAGAAGCAAAGAACCATCCGTGTATGCATGGATTTTCATGACCTGAACAAATATTTTCCTAAGGACAACTTCCCGACACCATTGATCGATCATAGACTACTTTACTAAGTGGGTCGAGTCCATGCCTATAGTTAAATACAAAGGGAAGAATGTTGCCTTCTTCATATTTAATCAAATTATCTCCAGGTTCGGAATCCCGAGTGAGATTGTCACTAATCATGGCATTCACTTTCAGAATGAAATGATGGAAGATCTAGCATCCAAACTGGGGTTTAAGCATGGTCATTCTTCCCCTTACTACCCTAGGAAAATGGACATGTAGAGGCTGTAAACAAGTCTCTCAAAACCATTTTGCATAAAACTGTCAGCCAGAGCAAATCTGACTGGCATATCATACTATATCCTACACGTTGGGCATATCAAACCTCAGTCAAGACTGCCACTAGATTTTCTCCTTTCCAGGTTAGTACATGGTGTGGATTCGATCTTACCTATTGAATGTGAAATCCCTTCTCTTATATTGGAAATTGCATTCCTACCTGACACTTCTGATCTCGAATGGCGCCCCATGCACATCGAGAGCCTTGACGAGCAGCGTCAAGACGTCTCTACAACTATCAAAGAGAATAAAAGATGTGTCAAGGTCCAATACGATAAGTCTGTTTGTCTTTGGTTGTAAGTTGAGGGTAACTTGGTCCTTTTATATGATCAATCCAAGGAACCACTAGGGGCAGGCAAGTTCAAACCCATGTGGCACGGTCCCTATATCGTGCAACGTGTCTTGGAAAAAGGAGCCTATGAATTAGAATATTATGAAGGGAACATGTTGGATGAGCCCAGAAATGGGCTCTACTTGAAAATATATTAGGCTTGAGCCCCAAGCTTGGGCGTAACTCTTTGTATACTAATATAATTTAATGTATATATATATTTTCCTTTTTTTTTTGTCTTCATCTTTATTATAGTGAACTATGTCAATATTACAAAGGGTTTAATGCGTCTCTTGAAGAAGGACACCCCTTTTATCTGGGATGAGGGAGCCCAAGAATCCTCTGATGCTTTGAAAAAAACCTGGGTATCGACGCCTTTGCTGAAGTCTCCTGACTACAGTAGAGATTAATTTATTTATGTCACCGCATCCGAAGAGACAATTGGTATGGTATTGGTTCAGGAGGATGATGATATCCACAAGCATGTCATTTACTATCTTAGTTGAAACTTGGTCGGTTCTGAGCTCAAATATTCTCACGTTTAAAACTAGATTTGGTTTTTGTTCATGTAGTCCAACGATTACACCATTATATATTTATTTGAAAAACTATTGTGGTTGTTTATGTCAATCCATTTAAATACGTCCTTACCATGCGTATCATAGGGGGGAAATACAATAAATGGATTTTCATTTTACAAGAATTCGATCTCGATTTCGCTTCCGCGAAATCCAAGAAATCACTAGTCTTTGTAGAGTTAATATTCGACTTCCCATGATTGGACGAGGATGTTATTCATGTTTATTCTTTTGCGAATGAACACATTTTCCTTGTCTCTTCGTCTGACCCCTGGTATGGAGACATTGTTCTCTATCTTCAAAATTTGAAGTTCCCTCAGCATCTCTCGCGAGATGATCGACGACGTATATGACGCCAAGCTACGAATTAGCTTATCATCGGTGACACTCGGTATCGTCAAGGAATAGACAATATCTTGCATCGTTGTTTAACTCACGAATAATTCGAGTAAGTTCTAAACGATTTCCACAGTGGGGCTAGTGGTGGTCATCTATTCGGGCTTGCGACAACCCAAAAATTTTTGCGAGCCGGTTATTTTTGTCCATCTATATTTAAAGATTGCATTGAAGTAGTTAAGAAGTGTCACCCCTACTAGGTGTTCACTCAGAAAATACTCTCGCATTCATCCCCTCTCCATCCAGTCATTACCGTCGGTCCCTTCACCAAGTGGGGGGTGGACTTTGTTGATTGCAACCCAACTTCGACTGGGGGGAATCAACACATTATCGTGGTCATAGAATACTTTACTAAGTGGGTCGAGGACATGGATATAGTTAAATACAATGGGAAGAGTGTCACCTTCTTCATATTCAATCAAATTATCTCCATGTTCAAAATCCCGAGTGAGATTGTCACTGATCATAGCAGTCACTTTCATAATGAAATGATGGAAGAGATAGCATCCAAACTGGGGTTTAAGCATGGTCATTATTCCCCTTAATACCCCCAGAAAAATGGATAGGTAGAGGTCGTAAACAAGTCTCTCAAGACCATTTTGTAGAAAATTGTCATCCAGAGAAAATCTGACTGGTATATCATGATATATCTTGCACTTTGGGCATACCGAACCTCGGTCAAGACTGCCACTAGATTTTCTCCTTTCTAGGTTAGTACACAGTGTGGAGTCGATCTTACCTATTGAATGTGAAATCCATTCTCTTAGATTGGTAGTTGCGCTCCTACCTGACATTTTCGATCTTGAACGACACCTCATGCACCTAGAGAACCTTGACAAGTAGCGTCGAGATGTCTCTACGGCTATCAAAGATAATAAAAGACGTGTCAAGGTCCAATACAATAAGTCTATCTGTCCTCGGTTGTATACTGAGGTGACTTTTTCCTTTTATATGATCAAGCCAAAGAATCATTGGAGGCTGGCAAGTTCAAACCCATGTGCCACAGTCCCTATATCGTGCAACGTGTCTTGGAAAAAGGAGCCTATGATTTAGAATATTATGAAGGGAACATGTTGAATGAGCCCAGAAATGGGCTCTAATTGAAAATATATTACGCTTGAGCCCTAAGATTGGGCGTAACTCTTTGTATACTAATATAATTTAGTGTATATATCTTTTCCCTTTATTCTTTGTTTTCAGCTTGCTTATCAAGTTTTCCCTTGGTTGGAAGAGGTCAACGGAGTCTTCGATCTACTTAGGATTCGCAAATGGAGCCAGTCGTCTTACACGAAACTTGGCTTATGCCGCTTGGGTTGTTTACTCACTCGAAGGTCTACTGGTGTCTTCACATGGCCTATTCCTAGGGCCATCCATGAATAATGTGGCCGAATATAGCGTCGTTATAGAACTTTTGCGTGATTCCATTTCGCATGGTATTCGCTCTTTGGAGGTTTGCCTGGATTCCTAGTTAACAATATTTCAGTTGAACGACAGTTATCATGTGCGTGACCCTAGGTTACTCTGACGATTCCTACGGGTACGCCTTTTAGAATGACAATTTGATTTTATTACTTATCATCACATACCTAGGAGTTATAATTATGTATCTGATGCATATGTTAATTTCGTTTTAGATTGAAATTTGTTACATAACTAAAGAAAAGAAAACATTCTCATCAATGTACACATTGTAACACAAGTAAATCCAAAGAACCATGTTTTTATATATATTTCAAAAAATATGATGTTTATAGTACAAAATTGGGGCTAATACGCTCAATACACATATACAACCGATAATACAAAAGTCATGACATCTACTCCTGTGGCGTTGGATGAGTGTCATAATATCAAACTACGTCATTTGCGAGATGCTGAAAGAGTCACACCCAAGCTCTGGGAATGCCTACCTCCTACCGCTGCATAGCCTCCGACCGATCCTCCACCTGAACCATCATAATCCTTTATGTCAAATGAGACAGGTTGCCTTGCACATTTTGAAGGACTCTCTCTGCTTCTCCTCCCATTGCCTAATGTCCCCGGTGCCTCTGACAATGTTGTGGAAGCCCGTCCGACTGTTGTGGACCTATGTCTGCGTCACACACATGTCTAAATATTAATTAAACATTATCCAAAAATATTTTTGTTTTTCTATACAAAAATACAAAAAAATTGAAATATTTATAAAAAAAATTGACATACCTATGCCCCTGTAGGCAGTCCCTGGTGGTAATGGCATGTTAGGGTCCCCTCTAAAGTCGATCCCTGCATAGGGGTAGTCATCCAGAGAAATGACCTTCCGTCTCCACCAGTAAAATAAATCATCATTGTAGGGTGTGGGCACCCTACCTCCCCCCATTGTGTCATCACCTTAGTCCACCATGACATGGCTGGATCGCTAGGTCCTCGCAGAATGATCTCAAATCTAGGTCCCAAACCTAGAACTCGCTCGAAGAAAATGCTACACAAGATAGAAGTGAACCCGAAGTTCCTCTTACCACCATGTTTGCATTCTGTCAACTGGCTCTTCATGTTAGCCAGTAGTGAGTTGCACCAGTCATACACCGTGGGTCTCAAGCACTCTACGGAGTAGAAAATAAGAGGCCTCGATGCTTGGTGCAACAAGGTCGATCCTGTGATCCACACCAAAATGAGGACAATAATATTGAGACTTAGATTGTTTATCTCTCAGATGGGGAGTTGACTCCTGACCTTCTCGGTCCCTGAAATGCAATGATCGTCTATGCATTCTTCTATCTTCGTACCGCTCTCAGCTCCGTAGGATTTGAGGTTGACCACCTCACCTTGAATCGACAACCCCGTTAGAAAATAAATATCCTTGACTTCAATCCTTAACGGTTGCCCATCAAGGTTGAAGCTCTCACTGTCTGGATCCCAATAATCCACGAGCAACTGTAGCAATATCACTTGGGCTCTCATCCATTTGAGAGCCAAAAACTTATATAACCTGCATCTTTTCAAGGCCATTTGGGCCCCCAGATCTCTTTCCACATCAGCATCTACCTCCTCATGTTCCCTTTCCCTCCACTCTAGCACCATTCTATAAGAGAAAAATCATTTTTTGAGTTAGCATTCACTAAAAAAAATTGTTTACGGACATATACGTGGGATGCAACATTCAAAGTTGCGTATAGGGTTGAGTATATGTTGGTTTTACTTTATACAACCATGTAAATCATGTGTATACGTGACCCGATGAACGGTATCCTGCGTACACCTAAAATTCTAATTTGCGCCCTAAATAAATTAAAAATTGAGACTTAAATACAAAATGTAATCCACTAAAACTAAAGAGGAGGGGAAGAGGAATTACCTAGTCCAAACGGTCATTGATTCCGTCACTCGTAGATCCTGCAATCACCAGTTGAAGATCGGAGGTAATTTGGTCCAAAATCCACTATTTGGGTAAAAAGGTAAAATGGTATAGTAAATTTGGTTTTTTTCACTATTTATAGCATTTGTTTACCCACTTTGCATAGTTTCATATAATATTTTGACTTAATGGACTAATACAACAGTGGATTGAGTTCATTTTTGTAGTTTTGTCCAGGTTTCTTACGGTTTTCAATGTTATGTCAACTGTTCGTAACTTCGAATAGGTATTTTCGCTACCCAACATATAGGATAGGTATCCATTCCATCATGTACACTTGCATAATCCTATAACTATCACTCATATTCCTTAAGTATAAACCCATTCTGTTAGAGACACAGAACTTTCTTTCTACTACTATAAGTGTCGTTATCAAATAGTAGAGACTTACCAAACATGGGTACTAGTTAGACCCTTTGCTTCATTCGGTGCCCATGCAGAGATTGTTTCTGTAGGACCGGGAGTCCCTTATAGCTAATACATGACTTTATGTTGAACCTCATTTCTCACTCATAAACATGCTTACCTATACCTAAAGAAGTCCCAAGCGAGTTTGATTTAAGCTCTTTTCCGACTTGTTTTCAAAAAGCGAAAAGATTGTCGAGTGAACTTGTCTCTTTCACAATCGTAAATTGGATTTGAAAGGACGTCTATTTGGTACAAGTTTATCCATTTTTCAAACCAAGTAGAATAATATTATGAAAAGGGACATTTTTTGGTGTTAAGTTGTGATTGTATCTCATGCCTTTGCTTGCAGTATTGAGCCTATTGTCAGTTCTCTCTTTGCATTATAAACCGTTTGCCTCAGTAGTTTTTCATCCTCAACCAAGTAGAGCCTTGTTTATATCCTTCGCAACTTGACACCCTATACCCAGGAGGGAACATTCCCCCAAGTGTCTATCTCCCGCATGCACCTTTGTGCATTGAACATAGGTATGTTCCACTGTTGGAACTAGTTTTTCTTACTTGTGACACTCGTTCCCTCCTATGTATCATAGCATTCATTTGACTATGAAAAAAAAAAAAAAACGGGTGGGAAAGGAGTATTATCTTATATTGGAGGTGGTCATGTTGACTTTGAACAAAGCACAAAAATTTTGAGTTCACTTATTATCATAATTTTGGGTTTAGCATGACCTTAGGAAGTTGAGCTTGTTACAAAGAGTTTACTCCCCCGGCTGGTTACTCTTCTAGTCCCTATGGAGACTTTGATTGATGCCTCCTACATATCATGGTTTCATCATTAAGTCTATGCTGCCAGAGTCTTCCATATGTCTCATGCTCTTGTTCAAAGGATTCCTATCAACCTATGTCGGCCATTCCTCAAAACTCTTGACTTTGCATTTCGGCCATACCTTCAGTTTGTCTCAGAATCACATGAATATGTAGTCCTATTGTGCACCTTGGTCCTACTTTCCTCGTTGGTAGGTAACCTTGAACCCAACAGTCGACATTTCATCATTGGTCATTGACTAGGTGGTTTCCCTTGTGCTCGACAACAAGAAATCTATTTCACACATTGGGATTCATGCAGTGTCTTGGATGCCATTAGCCTTATTGGTGGTTTCCTCACCTTTGTCAGTAGTTTTACTCATTGGCTGCTATTCAGAGGGTCTTTTTTCTGTACCGCTTGCACTTGGCACACACGAAATATGCACAGGGTTGTTGGTTTGTGAACATTTTATTCGTCTGATTTCCTCCAAATCATTATGTTCATGCTTTGTACCTCGTGATGAATGATGAGAGATTCCTTAATGCTCTCCTTTCAGTGGGTCTCCTTCCATCGACTTCAGCTCATCTATTTCGGAGATGAGACCTAGATTCCTATGAGTACGTAGAGGCTTGTAGTCATTAGTGTCAAGTTCTCTTGCCATCTATAGTTGGGATTACATCAATGTCTCCTGGTCGATGGATTCTTCAAGTGTTCAACCTCAACTCCTCTATTCACACTTGTAAGAATGTACTAGGTTACTTCATACCTACGTTCATCATCGATAGGTTGTCTTGTGTTTGTTAACAGTATACCTCAATGATCGGTAATCAAATGAAGTCTCATTGTGTTCGACCTCAAATCCTTTATTCACATAATGTAGACTTGCACCTTTGGCAGATTGTGTAGAGGACTTGAAGACATCAGTTTATAGTCGCAACTTTCCTAAGTTGTTGCTACATTTTCATTGGACCAATACCTATGTGACTTCAGTGATCATGGGAGATTATATTGTACTCCATTATATATAGATATCTTTAGATTGATTTTGAGACTGGTTTTGTTGGGCCTTGTCCGTGACTATGACAAACTTTGGAATGTAACCACATTTGTATTTTCCTATTCATGGCCATGGACAGTTGTTTGGTATATTTTCACATGGATCTGCAGTGTAATTCAAATTGGTAGCCATGTATGAAAAGTTAGTACATATTATAATGAACAACTAGTTCTTCCAACTGGGTCCCCATTACTCCACTTCTGGGTCATATAATGTATTTCAGCCATCATAGATACTCCTCTGACCTCACACATTAGGGGGTATATGTTATAGAAATATTTTCCTCACCCTATGCAATCTTGCACATAGGGCCTTTTTCCATTTCCCTATGCAAACTTGAAATCCCTTTTTTCAAATCCCAGAGATAAAAACATGATTTTTCCACATATACGCACCCTGCCTATATTACAGCATGCGTATACGTAGGTTTCACCACTACAACCCATGTACATTGGGAAATGTGCCTAAAATTAAAAAATGGTGTCGAGTTTCCATGTCATGTCACAAGATCAATGATCCTTGGCCTTCCATATACTGGAAATGTTTCGACTCGGCCCTTCAGTTCCACTTGAAGGCTATAAATCAGTGAAATCCAAGCTATGGAAAAGACGAGAAAACTTTAATTGTGAGAACAAAGTTACTCTGGAGAAATTATTCACTTCACATTGAGTTTCCATCCCTTTTTCCTTTAAGTCTGAACACATTGTTCAGCGCCCAAGCTCTTCCCTTATTGATTGAGAACTTCATTGTCTCTCTTATATGAGCTTAAATTTGGTGGAGGATTGAAGTGGTGGAGGCCCAACTGGAAGGAAATTAATTTCTCGGTTCCGAACCGTGCTGACACGGAAGTTTGTAACTCATTCACTTTTGTTGATTATATCTTAATAGAAATACTCTTTTCTCGTCCAACTAATATCTCTCAAATATTTGAATTATTATTCCATGGGCGTATTTGTTATGAATGTTGATGGATTATGTTATTGAATGTGCTAACAATATATATTATCACCATATGCTTGCGTTGCTTGGTTATTGAGGAATAGTTGTAGGTATGTTGCTTTGGGTCAAGTGCTACGGTGGACTTCATCGAACGTTTGAATGAGGTAGGCCTTTTATCTTGTCTTGCTAGCATATAGCATACTTGATATTAGAGTTGATTTCTGCAGTCATTTACGTCTGTTGTGGTTTACCCCTAGCCATGGAGAGATTTTCCTCGTAACACCTTGTTTCTACAAGTACTTTTCAAGTCTTGAATACCATGCTCTGGGAGCTTACTTTAATCCATAAAGTGCTTTATTTAATCTACAAACATAATATTCATTTTTTGACAATAAGAATCCTTCAGGATGTTCAATACACTTCTTCCTCTAAATCTCCATTCAAGAATGTTGACTTGACATCCATCTGATACACCTTGAAATTATTGAAGCTGACGAGTTCCAAAAACATGTTAATGGCTTCTAGTCTTGCAACAAGAGAAAATGTTTCTTTAAAGTCAATACCTTCTACTTGAGCATACCCTTTACAGACCAATATTTCTTTATTTCTTACTACTTTTCCATATTCATTTAACTTATTTCTGAATACCCACTTTTTACCAATCACATTTTTATCTTTGGGTCTTGGGCAAGTTCTCATGTCTGATTTTTCTCAATATGGTTTAACTCTTCTTCCATAGCATTCACCCAATTTTGATCATTACTAGCTTCTGCAAAGCATTTAGGCTATATTTTGGACAATAAAAAGAGATTTACATGTTCAAGTCTATTTTCCAGTGTTCTCCTAGTTTGAGTCTTAGCATTTTTATCACCAAGTTAAGTTTTCTGGATGAATTTTTTGCACAAACCTTTATGGTATTTTTGTATTTTGGAATTTTGTTTCTTCTTCATTCTCTTCTTCTTCTTCTTCTTCTTTGTTGTAATCTATTTCTTTGGCTTCCAATTTGTTCTTGTGTGGTATTTATTCATCTATTCTGACGTTTATGCTTTCAACAATATTCTACAGTCTTTTGTTATAACATCTATAGGATTTTCTTATTGATGAATAACCAAGAAAATTTCCTTCATCTTCTCTTTAGTCAAGCTTACCTAGATCCTCATCATATTGTATGATGTAAAAATTTCTTCCAAATATTATGAAGTGTTTGACAGATTTTGGTCGACCTTTCCATAGTTCATAGGGAGTATTGTCATCATTGACTCTGATTTTCCCTTTTTATAATGTAGACAGTAGTGTAAACTGCTTCTCTCCAAAAGTTGTCTGACAGTTTTTCTTCATTTAAAAATGTCTTGGGGATTTCTTGTGCATGTATGTTTTTCCTTTCGACTACTCCATTTTTTTTAGAAGTTCTTACAGCTGAATAGTATCTTATTATTCCATGAACTTCACAGAATTCTTCAATTTCATTTGTTGTAAATTCACCTCCATTATCTGACCTTAAAAATTTTATTTTCAGATGAGTGTCGTTCTCAACTAAAGCTTTGAATTATTTAAAATTTTCAAATGCCTCAAATTTACTTTTGAGAAAGGTAACCCAATTCATTCTTTTATAATCATCAATGAGCAACATAAAATAGCTTTCTCCTTGCAATTTTTTGTTCTTGTTGGTCCAAAAACATATGTATGCACAAATTCCAATGGATTGGATGTTGCACATTCCTTTTTATTGAAGCTCATCCTTGATTGTTTTCCATGCTGGCAATAATTGCAAACAACGCTTTAGAGTTTTGCGATCTTTGGAATATCTCTCACTACTTTTTTGGTACTGATTTTTACCAAGTTGTCAAAGTTCATATGACCCATTATTTTATGCCACAACCAACTTTCATCTATCTACCCCATGAAGATTTTTTCTCCATTAATTTCATTAAGGATCTATACATTGTTTGGGGTTATCATTGATTTTGCAACCAACTCTCTTGGATTTACTTTTCTGATATCACATTTTTGGGAGTCAAATGTAAGAGTGTGTCCTTGGTCACACATCTAGCTTACACTGAGAAGATTATATTTCAAGTTTTCAATGCACAAAACATTTTCAACCTTAGATCTTCCATTGTCGAGACTGAGAGATCCCTTTCCAATTATCTTTGAACTTCGATTGTCTCCAAAGGTAACATTTCCTTCATTCTTCGTTAGGGTGATAAACTTTGTTCTATCTCCAGTCATGTGACTAGATAACCCATTGTCAATGTACCAGTTATCCTCATTATTTTGTGCACGAAGTGCAACTTGAATGAACAAGGATTTTTCTTTCTTTTGTTCCCTTTATTCTTGATTTCTTTCCATGATTGTTGGGGCTTCCTCTTTCTGAGTTTTTCTAAAATCACTTCTGCATAATTTTTCTATATGCCCAAAATTATTGCAGTTATAACAAATGATGTTATAGTTCAACAAAGGGGAAAACGAGTTGTAATTTTTCCTTGAGAATACATGGGTATATATGTTGTTGTTTCTCATGTACTCGCCTCTTACATTTGTTCTACAATATATTTCTTTATGACCAAAACCATTGTAGGAGTAACAATATCCAAAGAAAGAATTTTGGTACCTGATTGTGTGATTCCATCTTGATGGGAGAGTCTTCATGATTATATTCTTGTGAGGAAGATTTCTCTTCTATGGAACATATTGTTCTTCCTTCCTATTGTCTTCAACCTTGACATATTGTTTTATTATATCAACATAACTTTTGGTCCTTTCTTCACTTGACTATTTTGAAGAGGTTGAGGCTTATTCATTAGCAGCTTCTTTCTTTTCACTCTAACCAAGACCTTTCTTGTCAAATGGTGATCTTTGACAGTTTAGGATTTCATTCAAAGTTGTAGATATATTTTCAAATTTCATGTTGGTATGTGATATTTCCAACTCCTTTCTTAGATAAACTATTTCATATTCTAGACTACTGCAAATATCTTCTTTTTTCTTTTAGCTGGGCTCTCAAGACTTCTTCAATTCTCTCTACCTCTTCTACTTCAGTTTTTAAGCTGATGATGATATTTTCAATATCATCAAAACTTTATTTTATACAGAGTATTTCTTTACTCTACTTCTTCAACTGCTCCTTTTGTATCCATTTCTCATTCCTCGGTTTCTCTATTTCATTGAGAACACATGTGAGCTCTTCTTCTAGATCTACTTTTGCATCAATATTGATATCCTCTTCTTCTATTGAGTTCACATTTCAATTTTCTAGGAAATCATTCTTTGTTTCTAAACCCATAAAGATAATTTATTCTTTTTCACTATCACTATCATCAGATGAGTTGTTGTCTTCATTAGTATATAGATTCTTCTTTTGTCTATAGAAACTTATCCTATTTTCAATCGTAATCTTCTTGTACCTTTTGAAACTAGAATATTCTTTTAGATTTCCATTTACATTCTTTGCATGAGGACATTTAGTAGCAAAGTGTCCTACTTATTCACAATTAAATCATTTGAAGGGAATCTTACCTTTGTATTTTTTTATCCCCCTCTTGAGATTTCTAACAAAGTTAACTTCTTATGTGTTTGATTCACTATCTGAGTTGTCACTCTTCTTGTATTCTTCTATATTTATCTTCTGTGATGCCTTGAATCTTGCTTGTTTCCTTGATATCTTTGGTGTCTTATCATGTTCTATCCTCATTTCATATGCAGTGAGGATTTTGTGCAACTCATTCATTGTCAGCGTGTCTAGGTCCTTTAATTCCTCAATGTAAGATATCTTGGGATTAAATCTTAAGGGAAGTGTTCTAAGAACTTTTTTCACAATGATGGTTTATTTAATCTCTTCACTTAATCCTTTGATAGTGTGGACAATATCATCCACATGAAGAAAATAGGTTGCAATACTCTCCTCTAAATTCATCTTGAGAGTCTCAAAGTGTCCTCTATGGTTTTGTAACTTTTCCTTCTTGACATTGTCATCTCATTCATATATTTTATGTAACTTGTCCCATATCTCTTTTGTTGAACGAAAATTCATAAATTTGCCAAACACTAGTTTTTCTACACCGCACAAAATCATATTCTTGGCCTTAGAATTATTGTCACTGAGCCTCTTTCCATATGTATCTGTAGGTGGAGTTTTTGGGGATTTGTAACGATTCTCAACTGCACTTCAAATGTCAAACCCAAGTGGCATCAAATATATTTGCATTCTTATGCTCCGAAAAAAATAATTCGATCCATCAAATAATGGAGATTTTTTTCTATAGAAGCCTTCTTATTTATCCATTTGTGTTGTAGTGATTCACCTTCTGGTGGTTAGACTATTTCTAAAGGAACCTGCTCTGATACCAATTGTTGGCACACTTACTTATACTAAGAGGTGGTGAATCAGTATAAGTCTACTTTTTCTTTTCTTTCAATGTTTATCAATGTATTACTTTACCAGCTATAACTGTTAATGATAAATACACAACCATACAATCCACGATACATAGATATTTAACGTGGAAACCCAAATAATTATTTTATAAGACCATGTAGGCACCAACCTATTTTTACAATGTTTGTAGGAACCAACTTGTAGGAGACACCAATCCCCTTAGTTGAGCACCAACTCAACACTTCCTATAGGAACCAACCTACAACTGCAATAACTATAGGCACTGTTATTGCACAATTTGTACTTGTCCAATCCCAATACAACTAAATCAAATTGGCATAACTACAAGACAACCCACCACTGTCACCTTAGTAGGAAATCCCCACATTTTAGGGATGGATGAGGTCCATCCTAGAGGAGGCATCCTTGGTAACCTCAAGGGATCATAAAGCAATGATATGTTCAATCTTAGAGCACCCTCTCACTAGTTCCCTAAGTCAAATGGTCTATGTCTGTGAAATTGAGGAAAAAGAAGATTTATGTGTACCTACATGGAACAAGAACAATACAACATATATATATAACACTTTTCAAGTACCAATATGGCAAAACACCTCAATAGACAATAGAAAACATAGATATATGATGGTTGAAGCAAAATTGTAGCAAGATGATGGTTTATAAAAACCAATAGTATTTTGTAACAGGCACAAGAAATTCAACTAAAAAATGCAAGAGAATACAGTGAAAACTTAGTATTTATCAAGTAGATTATTTATCACTTATCCCAATAAATTTATGAGTATGTTAGCTAGTAGTTATAGTGAATTATGCAGAAAAATGAACCAAATTAGATGGTTGTAGTAGTGTTTTGCAAAAACAACAATAAAGTTAGTGAATTTAGCTAAGCTAGGGTTAGGAAAGGTTAGTAAATCCTTAGACAATAAATTTTGAGAGTTGTTTTATCAATTCCCTCACAAGAGAGCAAGTGAAGTAGTGCCTTTTGGGCTATGGAGTCATTTACAACAACAATTTAACTTGGAGAAATAATAATGATACTAATTTCTAAGGATAATGAGATGAAGTTGAGGAGCTAGCACCTTAAGGACTCAAACTTTGAATCTTAAAAGATGAATTTTCTAGAGAGAAAGCACATTTGGGCTCTAGTTAATCCTTCTCTCCTTAGATGATTGAAATATATATAAGCACATTTGGGCTATAGTTAAGCCTCTAGAACCAAACTCCTAAAGTGCTAGCACTTTAGGGATTTAGGAGTTTACTCTAGACAAGATTTTCTTGACAATTTAAAGGGTGAAATATATAGAGAGAGGAGGAAGCACCTTATGCTCATATCCTAGGGTTTTTAGACAAGAAATATCAAAACCTTCAGTGTGAAAAAGTAAAATTTACCATAACCATTCAATGCATGAAATTAATTGCAGATTTTACTTACTTCACCAAGAATAATCAAGAATAAAACCCTATTTGCATAAATTTTCCACCAAAATAATCCAAGAGACATCCAAAGAAAATCCTCCAAGAGATGGCACACTAAGTAAAAGAGCCAATATTGCCACTAGGAAGAAAATTTCAGATCCAATCGTCTTGTGTGAGGAATATTTATGATAAAATGAAATGCCAAGAGGTGTATTTAGATCACCTATTTGGCCTAAAACATCAACTTTAAAATATAACATGGTGGACCTCAAGAATTTTCCCTTATAATCACAAAATTCAAATTTTACATAAAATAACCCTAAAAGGGTCATGTCATGCCCTTCTAGGGTGAGGTTAGCCTCCCAAAGTAAAACGTTGAGGCTGATTTGTGCAACGCTAGGCCTCCAAATTCCATATATCATGCCACATATGTAAAAACATCAGTCCATCAAACCCTACCCCTCTTGTTGACATCATGGGCTAGCAGGGTGATGTCCAAGCCTCCAAAGGCTAGTGTCCAAGTGGAAAGAAGTGGGAGCTCATCTCCTAGCCATGCTAGAGTGCCCCAAGTGCAACACAATCCTCCTTTATAGTACAAATGATCATCACAAGGTTTCCCCATATGTAGGGTATAGCACCTATCCTTGGGCTTCAAATCCCTCATGAAGGTTCAAACACAATCATATCCTCATGAATACATGTCCACTGGGAAAGTTCCTGCAAAGACAAACAGATGCATCATCCAGGGGTCCATAAGTCACAACAATCATGCCAAGTAAACCACATATAATAATGGAACCACCCAAACATGTGCATTAAACCCCCCTTTTCAAACTAAACAAATGCTCAAAGACCTTATACAATTTGTCAAATTTACGTGTGGGAGGGGTGTCAAGGAATCCTATTGGGTTAGTAAATCCCCAAATCAAAGGTTTATCCCAAGGAAAACCTATCTAAGTCATGTGTGAGAATGAGGTGGAGTGGGGTAAGACTTCTGGGTATGGGGTTTCATGACATACAAGGGCTCGTATTGTCTCATTTATGGGTGCCTTTGTTGAGGATAGACACATCCTTTTCCTCTTTTTGTTTTTTTAAAGCATATTTTTCCAAGCCCTTTATTAGTCATTTATTTTTCATGTGTTTCCAAGTCGAAGAAAATAAGGGGAACTAAAAAGGAAATGCATAGCCCACATACGCTCTACCTTGGTTTGCATGTTTTTCCAAGTTGAAGACAATAAGGGGCACTAAAGAGGAAATTCCTAGCCCATGAATGTTATACCTTGGAAAGCAACATTAATTAATTAGTTGTTTTATTTATGGGTCCCTAGATTTTCTTAGAGAGGTGTTTCATTGCTCTCAAGATCTCAGGGCAAGATTTTATCGCATGATTTTGTTTTTCTAGGGCACCTCTGAGCCTAATGGTCTCTTCTTCCCATGAAATGAGGTACATGCCTTTATTGGGTCAATAAGCCCAAAAACCAAAAAGAGGAGGATATGAAATGGAATAAGTATGGAAAGTGATAAGTATGATTGAGAATGGTACGATGACTCTTCAAGGAACCCCCTAGTAGCACCCCATTCCCGAGGGTGACCAAATTACTAGGATGTGATGAAACCCATGAAGGTTAAATAGGGAAAAGGGTATAAATTCCAAGAAAATGTTTTGTAATCAAGAAAGGATTCTTTGCAACATATTCAAATGCTTAAATTATTAAAGGGACACTTACCATGAAACCAAACTTATTACCTCATGAAGAAAGACCTATTTTCCTATGGGGTCAGGATGGTGTGATGGATGTTTCTCTACTGTTGGTGATGATAGATGATGCAATTCAAGGTAGGAGGGGCTCTGTGGGGCTCTTCTAGTCAATCTAGCTCTCGACACTCCATGTATGTTACTTGTGGGCCTTGATACATGTTCTCCTCATTTACCCCTAGTCTGAGGGGGTAACATGCACCAGCCTTAAGGAGACACCAATCCCCTTAGTTGAGCACCAACTCATCCATGTAGGCACCAACCTATTGGAGACACCAATCTCCTCAAAATGTCAATTATTTTCTTCTTCAAGCATTCACTTGCATAAAACGACTTCTCTATCTCTATTGTCACAACACATTCCTTCAGTTAAAAATCTACTTGATTTTAGAAATTCCTTAGAACTTTCACCTCCAAGCCACCCTTAGTCGATTACATTATATTCCTTTAATGCTCTAGCCTCCTCGAACCTCAGAGCCTCGAATATTCTCTTCACACGATCCATTCTCCCTCACTTTATGAAACTCCACACACTTTTTCAAAATAGATTCAGGCAATGATATTTATATAATCCATGCTTCCATGGATTTGCCACATAAAAAAAATATGTCCATGGGGTAAGATCTAGATCTCCTCAAAACCAAGGTTATCAATAATCCTTTCTATGTTCAGATTGAAAACCTTGATGCTCAACAATCATCTGATCTAACCTTGATTTGATCTCAACCATCAATCTTTTAGTATTCTTTGTCTAATACAAAATGCAAATAACCTCATTGCTCAACACTTGTTGGATCTGGTTCCTAATCAATTCTCATCCGTTGATCTCTTATTATCATATCGGGACCACCGGGTCTTGGAACATACATAATATCACTCAATACTCAGTAGCCATTGAATCTTCCTTTGAATTAAATGTCCATCATTGATCTCATTCACTAGCTATCAAAATATACTACATGAGCTTCTTTGTTGTGTAACCGTCGATCATCCATTCATATTTAAGGTTGGCCATTGGTCGAGTTACTTACCACCAAAATACACCATGAAACCACAATGCACAGTCATTGTTTGTTCAGTCCTTGGATTAAATCTCAACTATAAATTTTAAATAGTTGGCCACCAGAATGCTCGACACGACCCTGACACTCAACAATCGTCTGATATGGACTCTTTTTTATTCTCAACCATCAAAATATTTCACCGTGGGTCTAAGCCATCATTTCTTCCATTCAAACTTTTGTGGCCTCCAAAATGGACCCTCACGTTCTGTCACACTTATTTTTCACCCATACTTAGAAACTTTTCAAGCATTTCATCATGGGTGTAAGGAATTTTCATTCAAAATTCTTCGACCTCCATAATACACTCTTGCGTTCCACTGCACTTATTTTTCACCTATACTTAGAAGAGTTTCCAAGAATTTCACTGTGGGTCTAAGGCATTTCCTTGATTCTCTTCTCTATATTTGTGACTCATTCCATCCAATAGATTCTTTATACTTAGTCAATTTCTTATAATTCACCATGCTTTGTGAGACATCATGATACTTCTCCTCCATGCTCACCAACCCACCATACTTCATTAACTCTACGATTTATTTATACTTAGTCAATTTTTTATATCTCGTCGTGGGTTCGTGCTCATTTCATTATTTCTTCACATACTCTCAATTCTTCGCCGCTCCATAAACTCTATGATTTATTGATACTCATTCAATTTTAGAGATCTCACCTCGCTCCATGAGTCCATGGGTTTGCGCTCATTTCATCTCTTCTTCACATACTCTCGATTCTTTTCCACTTCATTAACTATGCAATGTCTTGATACTTAGTCAAATTTCGAGATCTATCATGTTGATGTTGCAAATGAGGTTGCTTTCACGTGGACTTATTCTTCATGTATACTAGATTACATGGCATAGATATGTGTCCTGACATGTGGCACTACATGTGGTATATTTAGAGATTCTTGTTATGGAACTGGCATGGTACCAACATGGACTCCCTCTAATGTGGCACTCATATTACTAGATATGTGGCGTTCATGTGGCATCTGAGCTCACCCAATGGGTATCGAGCCCCAATCCTTTGATATTTAGCCGTTGATATCCAATTATCAATGGTCAAGATTTAACTTGTTTCGGTTCCATCTTTCCCCCTGACAAAATTTAACATGTTTATCATAGTTCCATGGCTCTTCCATTCACATTCAAATTACTTAAAAGTGATTTTTTCAATATAAACCCTTCAAAATCGAATTTCCTTGTGAATGTGGGATATATGATTGTCATCATTTCTTCGATCTGGTTAACCCAGACCTGCTTTGCTAAGCTTAACACTGCTTAAATCTGCAATGGATTCATCACATCCTTCTCATACTGTTCTAAGCTTTCTTTGTCATCTTGGATTTCAGAGCTTGTCTTATATTTGCAAGGTCATCTTGTTTAGCATGAGTCGCTCAACTTCTTGTTATTCTTATGAAGCCCTGAATATTTTTCATGCACAGTCACTTCACCTTCAAGGTAAACACATAAATTTTGTAGAAAATCAATAGTGCATAGTCTTGTTTGCGCAAAGAGGCTCATCAATGCACAGGGGCATCCTCTGTCTGGTTCGACTTCCTTGGTTTGCTTCTTTAACCTCAATGAGAAACGCTTATCAATTTGTTGTGACATTCATAATATACCTTTTTCTTGGACATTAATGACATTGATGAAAGTCAGTCTCCACCTATCTGTGACATTAATTATGTCCATGATTTTCACAATCATGTCTACCTTTTACATCAATGACAACACAATTTTCAACACTAAGTGCGAATGTTTTATCAAAAGAAATAATTTGTTGCATGAGAGGTGGTTGTTATCATCTAAATCTATTTGAGGATCTTTCAATCTTACTTTCTTCATTGACAACATCCTAATGGAATTTGTTTTTCTATTTATGCTTATTTTGGCCCATACACTTGAATTGTACTTCACAAGAATCTAGCTAAGTTATATCCTCAAGATTCCTAGTAATTAATGCATTTCTAGTGTGCCTTATGAAAAACCTACAATTGAATCTATTTATTAATGCATTTCTTGTGTGCTTTTCAAACAACCTACAATTGAATCCATTTATTAATGAATTGCTTGCATGTTTTCCAAACAACCTACAATTTTCTTACCAAAGGAGTTATTCATGAATGAAATTCTTTGTCAAACATTTTGAATTATTTTTCCCCATGGGGAGCATTTGTCTC
Organism: Picea engelmannii; assembly: GCA_009831015.1. NCBI lineage: Eukaryota > Viridiplantae > Streptophyta > Pinopsida > Pinales > Pinaceae > Picea > Picea engelmannii. Next base: position 2,973 of record ML832416.1, on the reverse strand, counting down.
TTTGTCTGTTTATCTTAGATAGATGTTAAGTTCTAAGAAGAGGCACCACACATAACGAGGTGTATAGTCAATAGTCTAAACAAATATTACAACACATGTTTTAATTATATCTATCTCATTGTTTTTTATTTTTTATGTACTCTCTTTCCTTTATTATTTCTCAAAAGCCTATAAGGGTCCCCCATCTATTTAACATAGATAACAACCCTATTTAATGAACCGTCATTACACTAGCTAGGAAAACAATTAATACTTGAAACAAATACATTATCATAGTTGTTCACCATTAGGACTTACTTATTTGTGACATTTCTTGTGTTCGTCATCCTAATTAGTTACCAACCGCCAAATACACATGTTTCATGTAACAATAGTATCAGTGTATTGATTATCTTTAAGTATTAAATTGTGGCTTGTGATAAGTAGCAATCCTTCAAATATGATGATAAATGTGGTAATGGAAGCTATGCATTAATTTTATCTCCACACAAGCAATAATCATCCCAACCTAATGCTAGGTGTGCCAAACATTAGTGATGAAGCATTCAAATAACAACTTACATAACATAGTTGAAGTAGAATTATTGCATATTTGTGTATTATTTGATTGCTATGCATGTCTAGTATGTTTTGATTGCTACGCATTAGATTCTTAACCATGACATTATTACTATTTCATGCATACATTACCATGTTTCCAATATAAAACATTCAAAGATATTTTATAGAAAAGAAAAAAAATATCGCAATCAAGCTAACATTATTCAAAGTGGGCACTTTGAAAGGCCTTCTTGAGTAAGAGGGTTTGAGAAATCATCACTTCATTGTGACATAAAGTAAGCAAAGGATCTTATAATATTATCAAACCAAACCTCAACTCAAATAAAATATCATAGCCATCGGGCCATAATCATTTAAACATAATCCAAGCAATAGAGTTAGTCAAACAAACCAATCAAAGACATTGAAATTATGTGGCCACACAAATTGCATCAAAGGCTTAAATCACATGTAAATGAATCCACGATTGATGAGGATTAAGTATTTTGGATGGTCCTCAATCCCTAGGGTTTGAGGGCCTCAATAGGTTGGACCTATGTTATGAAGATAATTCGATCAATTTTCCTAAAATATAGTCGACATGGATTTATCTTGAAGTAAAAACCTTTCCATTTCAAACAAATTTATATTCTTCCTTTCAACAACATCGTTATTATAAAGAATGTAAGGTACAAATCTCTACCAATATATACCATTCAGGACAAGTAGCTCTCTAATTCCTTGCTCACGTATTATCCTCAATTCTCAAATAATAGACTTTCCATGGGGTAACCACATTGCATTTCAGCCAATGCCCCAAATTATTTGAAATTTTCAAATACATCATCCTATTCTTCAAGAAATATACCCAACTGTACTTGGAAAAATCATCAATGAAGGTCAAAATATAACTTACCTTGATTTGGTTCATTGTACAAAGGTCACAATGGATAATTTCCGACTAAGTCTTTTCTTCCCAAAACTTTCCTATCTCAAATGAAGCCTAGAGATGCTTTCCAAGAACACACCCTTACCATACACCATGAAGGGAAACTACCTTCGGTAATCCATTATCCATGTTAAACCTGACTATCAATTTCATACTCAGATCAAATTCAGATGTCAAATTTTCTTATGCCAAATTATGCTTCAGTTAAGAGTCCTTCTTATGAGTGTAATCAGTTTATGGAAGTCATAAAACTTATACAGTTTGTCTTTAGGGTCAAGAAATTTACCCTAAACAACAAAAACAATGTCATTTTTAATATCCTTCGCAATGAACCTATCAGGGTTACTAGAATCCAACATTCTTGTTGGTGAATTTATATTGAGAGTTGGTACATGATAAACACCAATGATAAAACCATTATAACATTCTATCCTACAAAAACCGACAATAGTAAGTGAATAATCATCTACAACAAGTATTTATTCCTCTACAGTCTTAATCAATGATTAAAAAAAAGAGGCATTAGTGCATAATCATCTACAAGAAGTATTTATTCCTCTACAATCTTAATCAATGATTAAAAAAAAGAGGCACCCTTAGCCATATGATAGGTACAACGAAAGTCAACTATCCAAGTGTGAGCATGTAATGCTTGAGAACTAATAACATGAAAGGTATAGGTATCTCCCTTACTTTTAAGAGTCGATGCTATAGCTTGATGAGGAAACTAGTTGACATCTCACCTTCAAGCCTCTCTACCTTTTCTTCAAGGTGATTGGTCTTCTTCTGGCAAGACTTCTTGACATGTCATGCACTTCCACAGTATTGATAGGTTTTCTCCTTATCTTTCCTAGTTGATGGTTAATCATCATGCTTCTTATTTTAAATGTGGTTGATATGATACTTATCATAGTAACCTTCATGATCTTTCTCATGATTGCATCCATGACCTCTTTCTCTATATGTTATCACCAAAAAATTGATGACCAAGACCAAAATGATAGGTGTATTGAATAGCACCATGCATGGTATGGGTATTATGTCTATAACCCACTTTTAACACCATTTCTCACTATTATAACTTAAGTAACCTTTTTCCTAAAGTTATTTTCACTTTATAAAATCAAAAAATCCCTTTTATGATTTTTTCCTCTTAGAATTATTTAAAAAGGAAAAATCAAAATCAAAATTTTTCTTATAAAACCAAGAGGTTTTCCCCATTCCTCATATTCAATTTTTGTGGGTACATGTTTTTGGATTTTAACCAGATCTCAAGAGCCCTAGTCTCTTGATAACACTTCCCTCAACAACCATTGTTACAAACAACCATAAGGAGAAGAGAGCATCCACACACTCACCGGAATATCAAGAACCCTCCCAAATAGGAGGCCAAGGAGATCAACATCTTCAAGGAGATTCTTCACAAGTTCTTTGTAAATATTTTTATTGGATAATGGATTATTGATTCATTCTTTCATAGACTT
>ML832415.1:36693-52626 GCA_009831015.1 Picea engelmannii | reverse complement strand
TTTAAAGTTCACTTTACCACTTATAAAGTGACTTTATGAAAAAGACCCACTTTTAAGTTGTGGACCACATTCCTAGGTAAAAGATTAAAAAAACCCATAGGAACCACTTGTCCAAGGTACAAATCTTCATTAAAATTCAACAATTAGCACAAGGATATCCTTGGGTAGAACTGCTTCCCTGAGATTAATGATGGACAAATGAATGAAGTTTTACCTCAGTTGCCAGGGTACTTGGGTTTGGGGATGGGGATGGGGATGGTGACAGGGAAAACACTTTTTGAAACAGGGGACTTGGGTTCATCAGGGGTATACTGTATGCATATATATTTTATAATATATATGAAAAAAATTAAAATTTAAACACATGCACATTGCATGATATCATTTTTAGCAAGTAACAACAAAAGCAGGCACATTGCTTCATTAAAGTTTTGAACAATCATACAGTGATTAGAAAAACACAGAACAGTCAACTTGATCAGTATCATTGGAAAATTAAAATTGACATTAATAGGTCTCCACTATCGATTCTTAAAAAGTTAAACCAAGTGACAAGTATATATATCATACTACATTCAGTGCACTTCACCACTTCACTGTCTATCGTTGTCCAAAAATTTTTAGCCAGAATAGAGCACTGAAATGCCTTCACTGCTGGACTATTTCTCCCTTCCCTGCTGGAATTGAAATAAAAATGAGAGGGTGATTTAGTGTTTTTAGTGCATAAGGATGTGAGGTAAGTGAAGGATTAGGGATTTGGATGAGAGCCTGACCCTATTCTTGCATTTTTGGGCCTTTTTTAAAGTTAAAAACAGATTTTTTTTGTTGAGGATGCACCCTTTGTACCCAAAAGCACCCAAAATGAGGGTTCATGTACCTGTTTTGGGCTGCCATCCCCACCTGATTACTTGCTGGGAAGAACCTGATTCTTCAATGAAGAACCTGATTCATTTGGGTTCATGAGATGAAGTCCTCGTTCCCAAATCTGGTATGGGAGATGGGAACTCAGGATGGGTTCAGGCACCCTTGCCTCAGGTGTGGGTACCCATGCAACTTAGAATTTTACCATAAGTGAAGGATCATTGAAGAAAGAAAACTGCATGCCAGTGATGTATCCAATTAGACTGTTCATGTTTTTGAATGCTGCAAGGAACACAAATCTGAGAAAAACAATTAGGCATTACAGCATAAGAAGTAACTAGTAGCAATTAAAATAGGCCGCTCTAGATGAACTGTTGTAAAAAATAGCTTTCACCATATGTTGGTATAGGTTCAAAACTAAATATGTTGTAAAAAATAGCTTTCACCATCTAAATGACGGCTACATGAAGCAAATGATACTAGGGTGTTGCAATGGCAAGGCCCTTAGCACAAAGCTTCAAGAAAATAGGGTTTCTAGCACAATCTAGTAGGTGGAAAGTTGTTAAGGCAAGAACAATAACATGTGCTTTAGCCTCCTAGGGTTTTAAACTAGCTATTTCATAATCTTGGAAGAAATGCAAGATAAATACACCATAACCATTCAAAATGAAGAAGAATTGCAGAAAATGTACTTACATTCAACAAGAATCATCTAGCAACAGGCCTAGTTGAAGACTACCACCAAGAAAAATGCTAAAATACACCAAAACTAGCCTCCTTCAAGAAGTGCGCACCAAATTTCAGCCAATAAACCCTAAGTAGGGCGCAAATTTCAGACCTCACTAAGTGTGAGTGAAAGATGATGAAAAATAAGAGAGAATTGTCCCTTATTTATACAGTTACAATGACCTTTAATTTACAAATTAGGTCAAAAAGGCCGACATGGCCAGTTTACATGTAATATCCAGTTTTACATAAAAATGACAAATTAAACTCTAAATCAAGCAGAAAAGGTGGCGTCATGCTCTCTTAGGGTGACGTTAGGCCTCTCTGGTGAAACGTTGGCCTCCAGGAGCAAAACGTTAGGCCTCCCAAGGCCTCTAGATCAAGCCACACATGCCACTTGGCACACAAGTGCCTCCAAACTTTCCATCAAACATTGGGTGACATCAAGGGTCACAGAGGTGACGTCATGGGCCTTCCAAGGAAAACATCATAGTGGGAGGGCAGGACCCCCTTGGGTCCAGGCCTGCCAAGATATCTCTGGTGGAACGTCCTCCTCTCTCTTCGATGCAAGCCTATGACATGTGTCTGCCCCTAGTTGGGGTCTCAACATCCATCTGGTGGGCTTTTAGCCGTATGGAGGTCCAAACTAATCATCTCCCCATGTGTACATGTCCGTCGGGTGTGGCCCTGCAACAACAACAAGTATGCCCTCCATGGGCTCATAAGTCATAGGGATCATAGCAATCTCAATCACATCTAGTAATCAAGTTATCTAAACATGTGCATAAAACCCCCCTTTCCCAGACAAGTGCTCAAAGACGTTATGTTATTCTACAAGCCAAGTTTGGAGAGGACATCAGGAGGTCCTACTGGGCTAATTCTCATTGGACGTGGGATGTTTCCAGGTGAAGACAAATCCAAGCCATGTAAGTGGATGAGGTGGTGAGGGATGTTTGAGCAATGGGTGCAGTGATGACAGGGGAATGTATGGCTTACATGTGGGTGCTTCTGAATAGGGTGAGCTACACCTTGTCATGGATGCAAATGTTTCTAAGCCCATTCAATGCCTTTTACCTTTTTATCTTATTTCTTTTTCTTTCAAGAGACTAGTTTAGGGGACACTGCCCTGGCGTGGTGACAATGTTACCCACAAGCATCTCATGGAGATGAGAAGGCTAGCTCGTGATGAGACCCCCTTTCTCTTGGCTATGCCACCGAGAGCCACTACCCTAGCGTGGTGACCAGCTAAATGGTAGTGTCATACCACTACATGCCCATGGACCTAATAGGTCGGCTCGTGATGAGACCCCCTATCCTCCAACTAGGTCTTGATTTTATTATTTTATGGGTCCCTCTGTTTCTTGCCGAGAATCCTTTTACTGCTTTCTCGAGGATCCCTGGGCAAAGCATCTGAGGGTTTTGTTCTTTTGGCTTTTATCTTTTGCCAGCTACTTTTACCCTATGGGCCTTTAGCCCCTTCTTCCCACAAGGTAAGGTACAACCCTTTGCTAGCTTGGCAAACCCAATGCCCGAACCAATGTAGGGGATGGATGAGAGGGAAAAAGATGAAAAGTGATAGGTATGGTGGGAGTGGACGATGACCCTTCATGAACCCACCCAGTGGCAACTCAAACCCTATGGGAACCAACTTGCTAGGGCATCCTGTCATTCCCCCCAAGTGTGGACAAGTGGAAAGGCATAAGGTACAAGCACACGTCAGAAGTAAAAAGAATTAAATGCACATATTCAAATGTTTTGAGAATCAGAGTGACACATACCATGATACCCGAACTCATTACCTCATGGAGCAAGACCCATTGTTGTTGAAGGACCAGGCCGATGGGATGGATGTTGTTGTTGCTGACAAGATGTAGGTGTTGAAGAAGAAGGATGGGCCCTCCAAGGCCAGGCTCAAGTCAATATGGCTCTCGGTACTCCATGTCTAAGACCTGTGGGCCTCAAGATATAATCTCCTTAGTTATCCCTAGGCTAGGGGATAACAAAGTCATTTATTGATTTCTCGAGGATCCCCGAGCGAAGCATCTCAAGGTTTGATCTTGGCTTTTAACTTTTTCCAGCTACTTTTACCCTCTGGGCCTTTAGCCCCTTCTTTCCACAAGGCAAGGTACAACCCTTACTAGCTTGGCAAGCCCAATGCTCAAATCAATGTAAGGGATAGATGAGAGGAAAAAATTATGAAAAGTGATAAGTATGGAAGGAATGGACGATGACCTTTCATAGACCCACCCAGTGGCAACTCACCCCTAAGGGAACCAACTTATTAGGGCACTCTGTCATCCCCCCCAAGTATGGACAAGTTAAAAGGCATAATGTCCAAGCAAACATCATGAAGCAAAAGAGAATTAAATGCACATATTCAAATGCTTTGAGAATCAGAGTGACACATACCATGATACCCGGACTCATTACCTCATGGAGCAAGACCCACTGCTACTTCAGAACCAGGTCGATGGGATGGATGTTGTTGTTGCTGATAGATGTGAGGCGTTGAAGAAAGGATGGGCCAGTGCTCAAGTCAATATGGCTCTCGGTACTCCATGTCTAGGACCTGTGGGCCTCAAGACATAATCTCCTTAGTTATCCCTAGGATAGGGGATAACAAACCCTAGCTCAACCAACAAGATCCAACGAGCATGCAGCACACAAGCATATCCTCGAAGGCACAACACCTCCTCTTCTTCTCTTCACCAAGTACAACGTATGATTTCATCTCAAAACCCTAATCTCCAAGGGATGAAACCCTAACCCTAGTCTTCAAGATACTCCAGGAAGCTCCAGAAATCCTAGGGACTCTAAGAGAGAGAGAGAGAGAGAGATCAAGTACAAAAGAAGATACAAGAGAGGGAAGAAGTGGTGCACTTCTCTTGATCACATCTCTACACAAGAATGAACAAGAATGATGAATTTAGTGAGGGACTCTCTCCTTCCTCAATATACATAAGAGGTAAGGAAGGCCAATGATACGTATGTGGACCAATGCCCTTACAAGCAAACTACAATAATCACATGTAGGCTCACACCTGTGAAGCACTACACTCCAAGGATACACATGTCAAGCTTCAAAGTGATATCATTCACAAGCAAGGCTCCAAATGCTAGGGCGCTCCACAACGTGTGTCCAAAGCTCCTCTTACAAGCCTCCAAATACTCCATCAATCCTCCTAATACATGTATTCCACTAGGTTTACTCCTCTTACATGGACACAATCACAGCCCAAGTGTCCCCGAGCCAACTCCAAGCCTCCACACATAAATCCAAACTACCTTGTGTTGTTTATAGCCTAACGCCCTCCTCTAAGATGCAAAACACTCCTCTGCCTAAGTAGGGTGTTCTCCAAAAAAGCAACCATCTCCATGTGGCCACCATGTAGAACGTCACCAAAGCTATCCAGAGATCTCAAATGCCCTAGGGAAGAATGGAAGGCAAGAACCAAATTAAGGTCAAGCAACCACTGAGTAAGCCATCTATAATGTGCAAATCCATCACAGACCATCTCCCATGTGCAAATTCATCATAGACCATCCAAGGGTTGATCATACACCATGTACCCCAAATCTCATGAAGCACCCCCAAACATGGTGTAAACAATGGCGTTGTCTAACTATTCTACGAAATGGCTTTTTTTGCCGAAATACGGTGATATAAATTTACACAAAATCATTATTTTTTGTTGTTTAAAATCCATTTCTGAATGCAGAAATGGATTCAGCATGCTGAAAAACCCTTGGGGCACTCGGATTATACAGAAATAATCACTCAAATCTGCGGATCTAACAATTTCTCGCAAGATTTCGGGCAAATGTCCCCAGAAAAAATCACCGGAAAAGAGTCATTTCGTAGAAAGTTTAGACTACAATGTAAACAATTTCGATGTAACCCCAAAAGCTAACAACTCTCTCCACCATACAATAACCTATAAACAGTTGGATACTTCACAATTATCGCCCTAGAATCTTGTGCAGAGTTTACTTTAGCTTATCCCTAGGTGAGTGAGCCATTGCATATCCACATTGAGTTGTAGCCCTACACAAAGGGCATTATTCGTTTTCTTGGTCACTATATTTGGTTGGGAGCACAAATGTCCTTAGGGTGTGATTGCCCTGTGGTTGCTATTGGATTTTGAAGGCTAGTTTACATTAGTTGGCCAGACATCCTCAAGGAAAATTGGAAACAAATAATTTGTATTTGTCTTTGGTTATTTCCCATTGCTTAAAGTAGAAGCTTGTTTTAATAGCTGCAAAAATATTTTTTCTTGTTAATAGCTGTAATGTTGAATTAAGGGAGGTACTTCCCTAAAGTGACAACCCACCCAGCCTACTCACGCTAGGTTGGGCTATTATAATGCATAAAAGAGTAAATATGTCATCCACAAGAGAATTCCAAAGATGTAGTGCTCGTAGGCATACCCCACTTGCATTAGAGAGCCTTAACTCAGTTATCAAAAAGATGATATACAAATGAAGCTTGAGTGGTGTATTTATACCACTCAAGTAGTTACGACGTTCTACCAAGAGGTTTATGGGTCCACATAAGTAGGGGTACATTCCCCAAGAGGGTTATTAACCCTACATATCAAAGATGACTAGGTTGGCCTTAACCACACCTATTATTACAATAAAAGAATGAAGTATGGCCTTATCTATGATTACAAGTACACTAATGATACATATGAATTTGTTGTGTCCACATGTACAAATTACACCAATAACTCCAACAACTCCATCCTTGCCAAAGAGAACACACATGCCTAATAAGTCTGGAGTTGAATCCTAAACTTTACCGGCAAAAAATAAAAATTAAACTATTGTATTTAAATCTTATGCTACTACAAATGTCCACATTTTCTTTAAAAGCCGCTATTAATATCAATGATATAGAGTAATAAAACTTGTCTATAGACTCTAAAATCCAACTATACTTCATCTTTCAATATCAATAAAGTTTGCGATTTGAAAAAGAATCTCCCTCGTCCCCTTCTTACTGAGGTCTCTTTCTCTCTCTAGAGGCATTCTAAGAAAAACATAAGAAATGATCTGTGTGGAAAACATTAAAGAAACAGTGGCACATTAAAAGCTAGTTGGTCAAGACTTAAGACATTCTTTGCTTTCAGCTTTTATATCATTTAGCAATGTGAAATTGATCCAAACTGATAATAAATTTAGCTCCCAGGATATCGATCATTTTCTTAAACTTACAAAGGAATAGATTGCAGAAAAGAGAAGGCCTGCTGCACCTGATGTGATACACATGTAGCTGAATGTATAAAGAGCCTTGTTTAAAGGCATTCCTGTTAAAAAAAAGATAAATATCAAATTTCTACCCAACAAATCAGAATTAAGCACCATCCTTGAATGTATTATCTTTGATCCTTTTTATGTTAAAATTGATGGTATTATCTATTAAGTCATCAGGAGCTTACCCAGTACATCCAGGAATATTCCAAATAATATAAGTACTAAGGAGGAGATTATCCAATTTAAAATCCTCTCCCTGTCGTCCTGTACATAATCAGACAAAAAAACATGGATGAAGAGACTAACACGGCATAACTAGGAATACTGTTTTTAACCAGCAGTCCTAAGAAAGCCTATACCACACCTTCATGCCTATATGACAATCGGTACACTTTTGTTTAGTATAATTCTGGTAAAGGGATGACTTAAAAAACCATAATATGTGAGTCAGATACAAGTCATCTTGTAGTTTCATAGTTAATATGCAATAACAACAAATAGAAATTTAATTCTAAATTGAAAGGTGTATTAATGTCCTCGTATGACCAAAGTCACAATAAATGGGACTGAGAAAGAACTGAACATTTAAGTTGCAACCAATTAGGGAGTGATAGATGTTTCTCCCAAGAAAAATAGAAATAAATTTGGTAAACTATAAGATTAACATAAAACATACTTTTGGTTTAACTCATGATGTGCATAAATAAATATTTTCACTGTACCTTAAAATTCACAAGAATGTGCCCAAAATGTAGTCCAATAAGACAGGTCACAGAAGCCATAACTGAACTGCAGATGAAGGAAAACAAACATGCATCAATCCACTTTGCCTTGTATTCCAAATTTAATGTTTTGGAAAAATTCTCAAACCATTGTTCAAATGTTCAACAAGTTTGCATAGAATAAAATCTTAACTATGCCCTTTTCCCTATGAATATTAAATATGGCAAAATATCTTCAACCCACTTTAGTCAAAGGATCAAAGCTAATAGTTAGAAATTTACTTCATTGACCCATACAAGACCTTATAATCACATAACCCTTACTCAACTGAGCATGTGCATCCCATATTGATACCCTAAATATTGTTCAATCATAACGTTTATATTTTACGTGAATGGCAGCTGACCTATAACACCCAATTAAAATTTAACCATTTTACTTGAATTTTATAACAAAGTTATTTTCCTTTTTACAAGAGATAAAATAAATTGATAGACAAAGTAAGATTGAAATACAAAGAAACCAATAAGAGAATAAGTATGTCTTTTACAAACAATGTGAAGAAATGGTGCAGCCTTGGAAAAGCTTTTGGGCGGAAAATTTATAAGAGATCCATAATAGAACAAATTTATGTTGGTTAGGCAAGGAAATAAAAGCTTGTCCTCAATCCTGATTAAGCAAGTTCAACCACCAACTTACACAATGGCATAATAATACGCTTGTAGACCTTAGTTATAAGAAGTAATAATCTCTTATGTGAAAACATGACTTGATCTTCACTAGGACTTGAAATAGACTATGAAGTTGCAATTGCAGAGTTGTAGAGAAGAGATGGCCCAACTCTACATCCCAAAAGATGAGAAAAACGTTTATATAAGTCTGCACAAACCACAAAGAGGGATTTCATGCAATATTACGATAATATTGATGAGCAGTCATACCAAAGGTATACTCTAGTTTTACGTACGAAGTAGAATGCAAAATGACACAAACACAAACACATAAAAAAGGAATAAACTAGGATGTCACAATTCTTCTATAAAACCAAAATCACAAGCAAAGATCAAAGAACTACGAAGTTGCCTAACCTGCAATTGCTTCCAAAAGAAGTTAGAACCTTTAACATCAGCATAATTTTTTCGAGGAGAAATTTTAAAATGAGATTTAAATGCGAACTAACCTGACATCACTTAGAAAGGGTTAAAGCTAAGTTCAAGAGTTTTTTATATTTTGATGGGACAACCCCTTCTTAATCCAAAGACAGTACTTAATACCAGTCAAATGACTCCATCAACTGCTGACCACATTAACATGGCTCCATTAAACAGGTGGCTGCACTAACACAGCAGCATGTCTCAGGGGTTTTTGATCCTGGGTCTCTCCCATGTCAAACAGTTGATTTAACCGCTGCATCATGATCTGCTTGACATCTTATTTTGGGAATCTAATTTCATCCATTTGTATCGAAATTGTTTTTTTCTTTGTTGGTGTTCTCAAACTGTGATTGCATAGGCATGCAAGAACCATCTAGTTGAACTACTAAAATTGACACTAGTAGCATGATAGAAATTGCTCTTCAATACAGGAGATTCAAATCCTAAAAGCAACCTTCCATTGTCATATTTCATGTTCTCCATGATCACATAAAAATGTTCACGCAGAGTGTGATTAATGTAGTTTGTGATAAGAATCCATGAACTCGACATAGCTATGAATGTACAATCCATAAATTCTATATGTGACACACTTCTATGAAAATAGAGATGTCAAACCTTAGCAGCCCTTCTGGGTCAAAAGGAGCTTGACACCATACAGGTGCATTTGATGGAAGTGGGCCATAATCTGGAGAGTTAACACTACATTCCTACATCGCATAATTACACAATTAAGATGAGAATCCATACATTGAAGAGCATGTAAAATGAAAAAGGACCAATAACTATCAACAAATTGTGGACCAGGTAGAAATATGCAATATAAAATTCATATTACCTTTGTTCGCTTATACACAGGATGTTGATATAAATGCTTTACACCTAGAACAGAATAATCAATCATACGAACAGCATTACAAGCTGGTCCAAGGCTTCCCCTCAACCCACATTTTACCTGAAAAATAAACAAATAAACATTATTCTGAACAAGTCATTCCTTTATTCAAACATAATCCAAACTAAGAAACCCATAAATGCATACAACTAAATAAAATCATTTTCTCTTCTTGTCTCCACATCTCTCATTCAACCACTTCATGATCATCTTAAGCATACATAAGTCTGTAGTAAGCAGAGCGAGAGTAGAAACTCCATAAGTCAAACTGTTAACTTTTGAGATACCAAACCAATGAACAATTTTCATGCAGCACCAACTTACTGAAATTGCAGAAACTAAAACACAATATTTATGGAAAATTCTTTACAATTTGTTACCTCCCAGACCTGCACTCAAAGATGTTCAAAGTCCCAAACCAAGTGCAACCCTAAAGGCACTTGGGAAGGTTGTCCATTATCACTATAGCAACTCTTCCTCACACATTAGTGCGTTATCGCACAGATTGTAGTTTGGGAAAAATCCAACCCAAACCACAAGTGTGTGACACAAATGGGAACACCTATCACTGTCACCTGTGTTGACCACCTATTCAACTAGGGGGTCAACTCCATGTACCATTTAGATATGCATCATCAGATGCTACCAAGTCAGAGACTTTTTGGTTCTACAGGGCAATTTTTGCCTCCAGCACATATTTTTGTAATTGGAATTTCCGCTCCCCTGCATGGGATAATAATGTAATAGGTCTGCATGGATCATAGTTACGTCAATTACCTTAGGATTTCTTCACTATGAGAGTTCATTTCACTGAGTATTTTTTATCCTCAGGTTATTAATTGGGCTTTTCAGCCTTATTAATTTCCCTTGAGTTTTTCACTCCCACAAAATAATTCCTCCAAAGTGGTGAAAGGCATTCTAATGGATTGATCCTCTAGTAGCTTGTGTTTAGGAATGATGTAAATGACCATGTATGACATCTCAGAAAGTTTCGCAGAATTTCGTCGAGTCTAGATAGTTTTTTTCTAATTAATTAAAATTGTCTAAGGTAGGGTAATTTAATTAATTCATTTTAATTATTTTTGAGCAAATATTGTAAAAACTAGGTCCTTGGGATTTTGATAGGGGTATTTGTGCTCAAAAGAAATGGAATGAGACCCCCTACACCCTTGGACCAAGTTTGAGCTCAATTGGACAAGTTTTGCTAGGTGTTTGTCCATAGGGAGTCCAAGTGAGTCAAAACAACAATTTTAATTGTTAAGCTTGACAAGGTAAAAATGTCATTTTTTGTAATCTTGAGGAAATTGAGTAAAGTAAAGGTGGGAGATGATGAGAAAACACTTTCCTAACCTTTTCCAACCCTCACATCACCCCCCCACCTAGCCATTAAGCAAAAACGTCACTTTCCCTAGAGAGGTGTGTCCCCCTTTTAGAAAGTCTCCAAACAGTAAAAAAATAAAATAAAAAATTAATGAGAGACATATTATATCCCTTGGTGCACCTCCTTAGACCCTACAACTCATCATTTGACTTATCAAAGCCTTGCCAACTCACTCCAACTCATTGCCACTTCATTCATCAATGCCAAAACCCTAAAAGTAATTTTTCATTGATGTGTGACACTTGTAACTCATCCAAGAGGGGTAGCTTTGCCTTCCCAAGTATAAATAGAACCCCTCCCTCACTCATTTCTCACCATCTCTTGAGCTATTGTTATGCTACCATTTTCTTGCCTCATCCCTCTCTCATCTTTCATCTTGCTTACATTCATTCTTACTCCATTTTGAAGGGAAGCTTTGAGCAATTAGTTGCTACAACCTCCTCATTTGATTAATGAGAAATAGCTTGGGAGGATCTTGGTGTTATTGATATTTTGTCTTGGTACACATGCATTGGAGGTGATTTTGTTCCTTGTATTTTTCATATTTGAGATCTAGAGTTAATATCTAAAGCAAATTAGTTTGTTTGGATAGATCATACAATAGTGTAGTTGTAGATCTATTTGTATAGGATAAGAGGTAGTGCAAATTAGTTTGTATTACTTATTTGTCTTATCAACTATTGCTCTCATCTCACTTTGGTTTCACAAGTTGCAGGTTGTTTCATTGGTTTGTAAGGTTGGCTTCAAGTTGGAAGCTCTCCTTCATAACCTAACTCAAACTCCTCTCTTTTCTCTTTCTTAGATCTATTTTCTATTCATTTCATATCAGATTTGGTTTGCTAACACTCTTAGATAGGTAAAAAAATCAATACTATTTTCTGAAATTTATATGTAGGAAATTTCTGTTGAAAAACAGGAATTTTCTTAACTTTTCTGTGTGTTTTGCAGCATTTCCAGCAAGCAATAGCTTGTTGGTTTTTGCAGGTTCTTACCAGGTCAAGGGGTTATGTTGTCCATTTTCAGTCACAAAACACACCAAGGACCTCTCCTTTGATTGGGTAACAACACCCAACCTTTCCTCTTTCATTTCTAAGCATTGTAGCAAGCCCTCGGAAGTCCCTTGAGGCTTGCATTCTTGTACTTAATTTTTTGTTCTTGTAAAGCTTATTAGTGCCTACATCTTGGTGGGTGTTTGGCAAAGCCAACCCCCAAAACCGTAAGGCTAGGGTGTAAATTTAAATTTCTGCAATTTTTTTTCATTCTTTTGCCCCACTTGTCACTAGGGCAAGGTTGTGTGGCTATGATTTCTTTAGTTTTAGCTTATCTATTTCATTTCCAACCCCCTTTGGCACAAAATAGGAAGGCTTGCCTCCACCTTGTGCCATAGTGAGTGGTTTGTCTTTCTTGGTCTTTCATTTCAAGTTGTGCATGCCTTGTTGCCTACACCGTGGATGAGAAGTTGACAAAGCCAACCCTTAATATAGTATGGCTAGTTTAGTTGTTTAATTTCTATGTTGTCCTTGATGGATTAAAATCATCTAGAAGTAGATCTCACACAACTAAGTACTAGCTTAAGCCCATGGAGGTGGTGTCGTCCTTATACACACTTGCGAACGTGAGCCAAGTCCTGCTCACTTAGTGCGTCCTTGGAGACACAATGCCTAGGTTCAAAGCCCACACTGTCACTTTGGCTTGAACCTCTTTTGTCTAGGCTTACTCCTAGGGAAGCCAAGGGGGGTAGACCCTAGTTTCTAGATGAGATTTAGAGTTTAAGTTCTAGGAGTTGGTTTTAATTAGTTAAGGTTTAGGGGGAGTCTAACCTATGATGCAAAGGTAGCAATGCAAGATGCAAGATTTCTTATGTCAAGCAAGCCTTTCCCTAGGTCAACTAAGACTAGTGCCTAAGGTTGGGCAAGGGGTCAACTAATATGTAAGGGTGTTTAATTACAAACAAGAATACAAATATTATCAAGATACACTTATGCTACAAAAAGGTTAGATACTTACAAATAAAGAATGCTAGATACATAATATTACAATATAACAAGCTAACCACGTTTGTTTAAATATGCAGGAAGTTAGATGCAATCAAGACGTGAACGTCATCCACATTAAGCCTAAGCATGCACCAATAGCACTTACTCTATTGGACTGCTCCTCAATGGCAACATCAACACTCAAAATTCACAAGGACACTTAAAAGATTTGAAAGCTTAAAACAAAGTGTTCCACAAGAGTTAAAACATTTAGTTAATTACCCACAAAGCATTATTTGTAGATGAGATTGGAAGATTATACTTACAAGTGTTTAACCTTAAGATATGCCAATTTGAACCAAGGTTATTAATTGCTTAGTGAGTTAAGGGTTTTTAAGATTTGAAAGATTTTACCCACAAGTACTTTCACAGAGATGAGAAAGTTGGCTCGTGATGAGACCCCCTTTCCCTTGGCCATGCAACCAAGAGTCACTGCCCTAGCATGGTAACCAGCTAGTGGCAATGTCATACTGCTAGGTACCCATGGTCCTAATAGGCTGGCTCGTAATGAGACCCCCTATCCTCTGACTAGGTCTTGTTTTATTGTTTTTCCGGGTCCCTCTTGTTTCTTGCTGAGAAGCCTTTTATTGCTTTCTCGAGGATCCCTGGGCGAAGCATCTCGAGGTTTTATTCTTAGGCTTTTATCTTTTACCAGCTTGCTTTTACCTTCTGGGCCTTTAGCCCCTTCTTCCCACGAGGTAAGGTGTAGTCCTGAAAATAAGTCAACCCAATGCCCGGACAA
Organism: Picea engelmannii; assembly: GCA_009831015.1. Lineage (NCBI taxonomy): Eukaryota > Viridiplantae > Streptophyta > Pinopsida > Pinales > Pinaceae > Picea > Picea engelmannii. The sequence goes on along the minus strand of ML832415.1, from coordinate 38,852 downwards.
GGGGAAAGGGATAAGTCAGCGGTAAGTAAGATGAAAGAGTGGTGCTATGATGGGAGTGGACGATGGCTTTTTAGAAATCCCCCAGTGGCAAACCAAAACCTACAGATACAGGCTTGCTAGGGCACCCTGTCAATCCCCCAAAACATGGTCAAGTGGGCAAATGTAGGATCCAAGCAGTCGTTAGAAATAAAAGGAATCAGATGCATACATTTAAAGGTTTTAATGATCAAATGTGACACATACCATGATACCTGGACTAATTACCTCATGAAGCAAGAACCTCTTTTAATACAGGACCAAACCGATGGTGATGGATGTTGTTGTTAATGACAAGATAAAGACGATGGAAGAAGAAAAGGTGGGCCCTTCAAGGCCATGCTCAGGTCAATCCTGCTCTCGGTACTACATGTCTAGGACCTATGGGCCTTGAGACATGATCTCCTAGTTATCCCTGAAAAGTGGGGATAACAGAACACACATGCAAAAGTCACTAATCATCATCACACAGTAACTCAAACGCAGTCAGAAACCCCCAGAGTATCAGACTCAGTAGCCAAAATCGTAGTTCAACAATAGATATCCAGATCAACTGGATCAGGGATATTTCATCCTCTTCTTGTAGGTCTTACCTACAAGTCAAATTCAGTGCAATAGTCATCAATTTCCGAAGCCACACTGCTTCGCGCCTTACTGCACATGCTTCCACGTACTCTACCTCAGTCGTACTGAGAGCTACACACAACTGCTTCCTGTTGTGCCATGAAACCATACTGGAGCCTAGACTGAAGCAATATGTCGAAGTACTCTTCCAATCAGGAATACTGTCGGCCCAATCTGAATCCGAATATCCATATAACCCGAACTCATGGTCTGTCACATACCATTTGCCTGTATAAAGTAACATCCATAGTCTCTGAAGTCATGTCCTGCAGCAACATCAGATTTGGTACCAAAGGTGTAGCCATTGCCTTGCATCTTCACCTTACATAGTAAGTCCAAAAAATTTAACCTCTAGTACAGTTGTACTTTTTTGCATGCTTCCTTCACCATCGAATCGATCTTGTCCTCCGTGTAGTTACCAATGCAAATAGAATCAACACTTCATATTCACAAGAGACACCTATTCCATAAACCTCATAAATTTGGATCAACAGAGTGCAACGGTCCTGTTATCACACACTTTGTAGACGGGAGAGATGGCTATAAGATAGAGGTCCAAACTGGCGTAACAGGAACCTATCCCACCCAATGTCACCTCGATGGGAAGGTTCTTTCTCTTTAGGGAGGTGAGGCCCAAGGGAGACGTCCCCGGTGACCTGGGGTTTTGAAGAGGCAAAGGTTTGAAAGGACAAAGGTAAAGTTCCCCCTTAACAGATCAACACCAAAACAGATAGTCCCGACTAAACAGTCAATAATAAAGTGAATCCCCAATGAAGAAAACTTGCCTGGAACAGAGCAACAACAAACTAACATATGCAAACCATATTTCAATGGGTTAGTACTTCATAAGACTATCTGGTAAATATATATGAGCAATATGGCAATAAATGTTGACGAAGTCAATGTTTATTAATAGCAATAAAAGATATAACACTTCACTAATAAATACTGGGACAGTGTGGCATTCAAAGTAACCAATCAACACTTTATTAAATCAATGCCTAAACCGCCATTCAATTGCTCTTAAAACAAGACGTTGTTGCAGTAAAGATGAAATATTCAAGTGTGACGTCGGCAACTTAGGGTTAGTGTAGTTAGGGTTTTAATTCAAAAAAAGGTTTGAGAGTGTTTTAGATTCAATTCTACTTCAACACTGGAGGTCTAAGATCAGTGCCTTGGGGTTAATGGAGTCAATTTAGTAGAGGACGCAAGGGTTGAAGGAGGATGGCTAAGGACTAGAGGGAAGAGTTCTGAAGTGTTGTTATGGCAGGGCCTCAAAATCAAAACCCTAGGGGAAAGAGGCTCACTCTGGTGTTGCTAAAGCAAGGCCTCGTGCTCTCTCCTCCTTCCTTAGGATAACTTGGCAAAAACGGCTAGCATGAAAGATAAATCAAGACAAGAGAGTGCAATGAGGGAGAGTGTTGCTACAGCAAGGCTCTATCATCAAACCCTAGAAGAAAAACGGCCCAAGGTGTAGATAACCTAGGCCTGGGACGTCT
>ML832415.1:23725-34350 GCA_009831015.1 Picea engelmannii | reverse complement strand
TCAAGTGGGTTAATGTAAGATCCAAGCAATTGTTAGAGGTAAAAGGGAATCAGATGCATATATTTAAAGGTTTCAATGATCAAAAGTGACACATACCATGATACCTGGACCAATTACCTCATGGAGCAAGAACCTCTTCTGATACAGGACCAAGCCGATGATGATGGATGTTGTTGTTGTTGACAAGATAAAGCCGATGGAAGAAGAAGAGGATGGGCTCTCCAGGGCCATGCTCAGGTCAATCCTGCTCTCGGTACTCCATGTCTAGGACTTGTGGGCCTCGAGACATGATCTCCTAGTTATCCCTAAAAATCGGGGAGAACATCTGGCTCCAACTTGGGGACATGTGCTCACCGTAGAGCGCATGAGAACCTCAGCATCTCTGGCATAACCTGCAGACCTGCTCAATCTCGATAGGGGCATCAATAACAAAAATGGGGCGATAATGCCACCCCAGCATACATATAGATATACATATAGACTGAAGTAAGACAATCAATATGCAAATGTAAAGCAAAGTACCCACCTTTACTTACCTGTTGGCTGGATGTTCGATGTAGTCAAATGGCCAATGTAGCCAATCCAACAATGTCCCATGATACCTGCCTTTGTGCTTCATCATAAACCAAAATAGTGATAAATCAAGCAGAAAAATGTCATGAGTTAGAATGTATATCATATCATCGGAAATCTCAAAGTCTAACTCATGGAGGCGGGTGGGAGGGATAAAATCCTGCCAAGTCCATCTCTGAGGAAAGTACTCAATCCACTTCAAGAAAGGGTCATGAAAAATGCAAGGTTCAGAAAACTGACTCAAAGGCCCTGCAAACTGGCTACCTAGGACATCCTCACGCTCTGAAGTCAAGGAAGGGATCGACAAAGATCTAGCAGACGACTGGCAAGCTATCAAGGGAAAGTCAAAAAACTGGGATAACTGACTCAAACTTGCCCAACCAACCCTTGGAGTCTAGGGTTTGCCTAAGAGGAAAATCAACATTAAAAATATACTTCCCAACTACGCCTTTAATGGAAAAGCACGGCAAAGTAATAACAGGTAGCTGGAGGAAAAGGTCATGAGAATCCTTCTTTAGGCAAACAATGTTTTTACTCCTATCAAAATCCGAGCATAGTGGCGGTTGATAGTCATCTTCATAGGGTAAGTCTAAGTAGGAGTACTCATCAAAGGCCTCAAGGTAAGACCTAAAATCATTAGGCAAATACTGTACTCGGTCAACCTTGGTTTATGTAGAGCCGATAAAAATCTCATCCCCCTGTTACCACTGGTCAATAGCTTGCTGTGATACTTGCAAAGGCAGCACTCGGAGATGACTCTTTATGTCATAGATGGGATCCATATCATAACTAACGGCATCCCACCTACGTCTCCCAACATGTATGAACTCGTCAAAATCAGCTATGTCAGTATCAGTATCATAACATGGAGGAGTCAAAACATCCAATACTTCTCTACTCTCTGCGTCATAAGGTAAAGAATCATTGAAAACTTGGAAGGGGGAATAATTTACCTTGCTTAATCCTTTCTGTGCAAGAGCTTCAAGTATTTGGATAGCTTCATCAAACTGAGGAGCGATTACTGGTGCTTCATCCTCATAATTCACGTCTCTAGTTATATCTTTGTTGCATTCTATTGGATTATGGGAGAGGTCTTGCTCCTCTTCGAGGGGTTGATAATGGTCTTCATAAACCTCGACTTTTATATCAGAGAATTCTTGGTGTTGATCATGATATGCTCTCCTGAGATCTTCTACAATCTCAGTGGTGAATCCTTTGTGATCTAAGGCCAACATGAGGTTTTGAAGGACATCTTCATACGTTTGGCAATGTGGCTTAGTAAGGTCTATAAACCTATTGATGAGGTGTATGAAAAATGATATACCCCTATCCTTGCAACAACTCTTAAAACGATCTTGTAAGTAGGATGGCAGAGTGAGTAAGAACAATTTTATAAGAGCATCCTCTCCTCCCAACTTTGTCTCACTCAAATACTCCAAAAAATTTATGATGTGAGGAGTTGGGAGGCCCAAAAACGTTGGAGAGTTGTTTAGCCATTTTGTATCAAAGTAATTTGGGTATCCTTGAAAACTTCTGAAATCAATACTTGGATACATTTGTTCCCAGTGTGCCATGATCCCATAACTTGGAAATATCACAGAAAGTAAGGTGGCACCCTGATAAATATTAGTGGAGTCGCCAGATAATTTGCCTGAAATTATCAAAGGATAAGGGAAAACACCCTAGTGGAGTCGCCAGGTAAGCTTGTTAGATAAAACTCTAGAGGCAAGGCTTACCGAAAAGATTTGTCGTTTGAGGAGAATTGACTCAGTGTTCCCCGTCAACGGCGCCAAAATGTTATCGCATAGTTTGTAGACGGGAGAGATAGCTATAAGATAGTGGTCCAAACTGGCGTAACAGGAACCTATCCCACCCAATGTCACCTCGATGGGAAGGTTCTTTCTCTTTGGGAAGGTGAGGCCCAGGGGAGACATCCCCGGTGACCTGGGGTTTTGAAGAGGCAAAGGTTTGAAAGGACAAAGGTAAAGTTCCCCCTTCACAGGTCACCACCAAAATAGATAGTCCCAGCTAAACAGCCAATAATAAAGTGAATCCCCAATGAAGAAAACCTGCCTGGAACAAAGCAACAACAAACTAACATATGCAAAAAATATTTCAATGGGTTAGTACTTCATAAGACTATCTGGTAAATATATATGAGTAATATGGCAATAAATGTTGACGAAGTCAATGTTTATTAATAGCAATAAAAGATATAACACTTCACCAATAAATACTGGGACAGTGTGGCATTCAAAGTAACCAATCAACACTTTATTAAATCAATGCCTAAACCACCATTCAATTGCTCTTAAAACAACATGTTGCTGCAGTAAAGATGAAATAGTCAGGTGTGACGTCAGCAACTTAGGGTTAGTAGGTTAGGGTTAGTGTAGTTAGGGTTTTAATTCAAAAAAAGTTTGAGGGTGTTTTAGATTCAATTCTACTTCAACGTTGGAGGTCTAAGATCAGTGCCTTGGGGTTAATGGAGTCAATTTAGTAGAGGACACAAGGGTAGAAGGAGGATGGCTAAGGACTAGAGGGAAGAGTTCTGAAGTGTTGCTATGGCAGGGCCTCAGAATCAAAACCCTAGGGGAGAGACGCTCACTTCGGTGTTGCTAAAGCAAGGCCTCGCGCTCTCTCCTCCTTCCTTAGGTTAACTTTGCAAAAACGGCTAGCATGAAAGATAAATCAAGACAAGAGAGTGCAATGAGGGAGAGTGTTGCTACAGCAAGGCTCTATCACCAAACCCTAAAAGAAAAACGGCCCAAGGTGTAGATAACCTAGGCCTGGGACGTCTCCTCCTTGACCTCTGGAAAGTACGGCTAGCTCCGGGAGAAGAAGAAATGAGAGTGTAGTTATGGCTAGGCTCTTCCTTCTTCAGTGGCTGAAAATTTCTCTATTAGGGGACATGAGACAAGGACCTACTTGTGTGCTTGTCACCTAGGGTTTTGATTCAGCAAATTATAAATACATGTAAGAAAATAAGACTACAACCATTCAATCAAGAAGTTTTGCAGAAACATACTTACAATTCATCAAGAAATAGCCATGCAAACCCTAGTTGTAACACCTTCCTTCAAGAGAAAAACCATAAAATGCCAAGAAATGCCTTCCTTCAACAAGTGCGCCTCACTAAACCAGCAAAAATACCCAAGTAGGGCGCTAAAATCAGACCTCACTAATGAGTGAGTGACGAATTATGATAAAATGAGGCTAAAACTCCTCAATATATAGTGTATCAATGACCTAATTTACTTTTTAGGTCATAAAATGGCCGACAAGGCCAGAATATCAAAGTAATATTGTTTTACATTAAATGTTTACTTTAAAACCCCAACTGAGCAAAAGTAACACGTCAAGCCCCTTTGAGGGAGACGTTAGCCCCTTGTAGGGCAAATGCAGCACAAAAGAGCAAAACGTTGGCCCTCTTTGGGCCTCCCAATCATGCCACATGTGCCAACTGCCCTGTCAAACTATCACATGCTCAAGGTGACATGATGAGCTCATTGGTGACGTCCTGGGCCATCCAGGGCAAACGTTCCACTTGAGGTGGGTCAACCCCCCTAGGTCGGGCTCTGTCAAAGTGCCTCTGATGAAACGTCCTCTTCTTCTCTGGTGCAAAACCCTGATCAACCACCGTCCTGTCTGTACCCCCTGATGGGGTCCCGGCATCCATCTGGTGGGCTCTTCAGCCCCATGGAGGTCCGAACTGATCATCTCCCCATGTGTACCGGTCCAAATGGTACCTGTCCGTCGGGTATGGTCGTGCACATCAAAAGCTACGCCCTCCATGGGCTTATTAGTCATAGGGATCATAGCAATGTCAATCACATCTCATCATTAATATTATTAAACATACGCATAAAAACCCCAATACATCGGTCAATAGCTCAAAGACATTACAAAAACCTAAAATACAAGATCAAAGAAAAAGACAAGACGTCCTATTGGGCTAGTATCCACAAGAAAAGGGAAGTCTCCAGGAAGATTTCATCCAAGCCATGTGAGTGAGGTGACGTGGGCAGGGGATGTCTAGACATGTGGGTGAAGTGAGAGCCAGGGATGCATAGTGTTATATGTGGGTGCCTTTGTAGACGGTGAGTTGTTCCTGTCATGGATGCAATTTTTCCAAGCCCGTTCTTCTTCTTTTTATTTTTATTCAAGGGCTAACCAGAGGACACTGCCTTGACATGGTGACCAGCGCTGACAGTGTTACCCACAAGTACTTTCACAGAGATGAGAAGGTTGGCTCGTGATGAGACCCCCTTTCCCTTGGCCATGTAACCAAAGGTCACTACCCTGCCATGGTAACTAGATGGTGGCAATGTCATACTGTTAGGTACCCATGAACCTAATAGGCTGGCTCGTGATGAGACCCCCTATCCTCTTGACTAGGTCTTGTTTGTTATTTTCCGGGTCCCTCTTGTTTCTTACTGAGAGGCTTTTTATTGCCTTCTCGGGGATCCCTTGGCGAAGCATCTCGAGGTTTTATTTCTAGGCTTTTATCTTTTACCAGTTGCTTTTACCTTCTGGGCCTTTAGCCCCTTCTTCCCACGAGATAAGGTGCAACCCTACAAACAGGTCAACCCAATGCCCGGACAAGGGGAATGGGATAAGTGAACAGGAGATAAGGTGAAATAGTGGTGTTATGATGGGAGAGGACGATGGCTTTTCAGCAATCCCCCCGATGGCAAACCAAAACCTATGGGCACAGGCTTGCTAGGGCACCCTGTCAATCTCCCCAAGCATGGTCAAGTGGGTTAATGTAAGATCCAAGCAGTTGTTAGAGGTAAAAGGGAATCAGATGCATATATTTAAAGGTTTCAATGATGAAAAGTGACACATACCATGATACCTGGACCAATTACCTCATGGAGCAAGAACCTCTTCTGATACAGGACCAAGCCGATGGTGATGAATGCTGCTGCTGTTGACAAGATAACGTTGATGGAAGAAGAAGAGGATGGGCCCTTCAGGGCCATGCTCGGGTCAATTCTTCTCTCGGTACTCCATATCTAGGACCGGTGAGCCTCGAGACATGATATCCTAGTTATCCCTAAAAATCGGGGATAACAGGTCCCATCCATTTTAAGAGTGGAAGTTGTCTATTTTGATTTACACTCCAAAGCTCCATCCGAGGCTCTTTTGATAAAGATTCCTCCCCCTCCTCTTGCACAGATCCATGGTCTCTCTCTTAGTTGGGTTTCAAGTAGTTTTCCACAATAACTTGGTAACAAACGTGATCTCTTCAACCAGGATCCTGGCTATAGAATATTTGTGTATTATCGTTGCCTGGATACGAGAAACAAAAAGTACGTACGATACATGTTGTTGTCCTTATAGACACTTGCAAACATGGACTAAGTCTCAATCCACTTAGTGTGTCTTCAGAGACACAATGTCTAAGTCCATGCCCATTGTCACCTCGACTTGAACTTCTTCCATCTACTCTTACTCCTAGGGAAGCCAACAGGGGTAGACCCTATTTACTATGTGAGTTGAAAGATTATATGTAGGAGTTAATTTTAATTAGTTAAAGGTTTGGGGGAAATCTAGCCTATATGAGAGGCAAACAATGAAAAGTGCAATATTTAAATGCAAAGGCAGTCATTTTCCTAAGTCAACTAAGACTAGTGCCTAAGGTTGGGCAACAGGGTCAACTAAAGTTACAAAAGTTATAAAGAATAACTTTACAAAACTTACAATTAAAAACAAAAGAATTACTTAATACAATTTACAATTGAATTAGATAAAAGTAAATGAAACAACTATCTATACAAAAGAATACAAAGAATGCTAAAGGTACAACAACAATATACAACTATGAACAAATGAAATAGGAAAGTACTAACTTGAAGCTAACTTGACTTATTTGTGCAGGGAAAGAAAAGATTACTCTAAGAAGATCACCACAACACAAGAAGCCAACAACCCAAACAATGAAGTGCCTCCACAAGATGCGCAACTTTAAAATGTTGATCTACACTTCTAAGCATGCATAAATTTGACACAAGTATTTTTGGTCAACATGACCCTGGATAAAACCTCCCCGGGGAAAACCAGTTTGGGATATATGTCTATAAATGAGGAGAATAGATGGTGGAATACAACAAGTACAAAATATAGATGAACCTATTACAATAGCAGCTTGTCTCAAGATGAAATACAAGTCCAAACCAAGCAGGTCCACCCTAGCATGGTGCGCCCCTCATAAATGCTACCAAATGCAAGATGTGAGCTCAAAATGGAAAACCCCTCCACAAGAATGAAGCTTTGATGTTTGGCCTCCCTCTGCAACTAATCCCACAGCAATCTAACGGGTGAAAGACCTCCCCACTACTGATGCACCCTCCTCAACAAGTGTGCCCTCCACAGTAATGAATGCTCCTCAGTAAATAAACCAAGCTCCAAGCTAGATGTCTCCCTCCATGAAAGCATGCACCCAAGCTATCCTCACCCAATGCAACAATCCTCATCCTCTTGCCCTTCTCCAAGCTCCTTTGGTGAACATACAAGTGAAAAATTAGCTCTCCATTGCCTCTTGTGCCCTCCTTTAGGAAGCATAAGGAAACCTAAAAGATGGGTGGATGAGATCATCTCATCTCATCTCATCCCTAATCAATGGTTGAGATCATCTCAACTAAATCTCAAACCAAAACCCACTTTACTTAAGTTTCCATAGTTTCACTTTATGTCTATTAATTCACCCACTTTGTGAATTAATTGTCACTTTAGGCTAAACTGACCAAATTTCACTTTTGACTTAAATCTCCTAAGTCAAAGTGAAATTAGACACAAAGTACATAGTACAAAGTACTTCCCTCTTGTGTTTAGAAGCTCACAAACACAAGGGGGACCACTTTCCAAGGTATGTGATGTCCCGTTCCCAAGAGTAGGCCGGCAGGGAGTGACTTAGTAGTTTATATGTTCCCGTAGACTATAGTCAGGCACAAACAGAGAACAAGATGGAGAAATAAGGAAGAATTGATGGCTAAACGATGAATTAAGCCAAAATACTTAGGAAAAGTCACTTAAGCCTAAGTCAATGAAGAATTAGAATGAAAAGGTGTTATAGGGGGACTTAATTGATTAATTAATCACTTTAGGAGGAAAAGCGCCTAGCTTAAGTGAGGTCAATGGTGAATTAGATTGGGAAAGGTATAAAGGGAGGAATTTGACCTAATTCCTCATTATGCATTGTTATGATTTGATGTTGAGAGTTCCCAGAGGAGGAGAGCCGACCTTACTGTTTTGTGGATTTCTGGAGGAAACCACCACCATTGATCGGTTTCGGTGTTGAGAGACACACCCTAGCCCATCGAAGATACCATCCAGGTATTTCATCGTACGTTTCAGGAGTATCCATTGCAGAGTGCGCAGCTCAGCCAGTGAGGGCGCAAGTCATTTTGAGGGTTTGGAGAGTTGCATGGGATCCGTATCCAGATTGCAGTTTCCTTCCAACCGATTTGAGATCCAGCCAGGGCGCTTCTATTGAACCATCTATCGTCAGATTCCGACGGTGGAATCTTGTAGATCGATTCATTCAGCCATTTAGGGCTCAGTTCTTCCGGATAGACATTTGGGGTTGCATGCAGAGTTTCAGAGCAGATCCGGACAAATCCTTTCGACCCATTTCCTTATTTGGTGAGACAATCGTTTTGAGCCATATAGCAGCAAATTCCGTTGGTGGAATCCTTTTGGGCGCATCCAGTGCTCCAGGAGGTGCGCAAACCCCCCAGGGGTCCAGATCCAGTGCCTTAGAGACCAGATCCGAGATCCGACACTCATCCATTTCAGTCTAGAGGCCAAGGCGCTTCTATTGGAGCAGTTTCCAATGCATTTCGACGGTCTATTCTTCCGGACGAGTTTTCCAGCTGGTAGCGGTTACCGTACTTCTCCGGAATCGCATATTTTGCCGATCTATCCCTGCATGCATCAGATCTGCTATCATCTTCTGATCACGGGTATTTTTATGTTATTTGATTGTATTCCAGTACTGATCCAAGAGATCTGACTGACGTTTATATTCTATATTTCCAGTAGGCCATTGTATTTCCATGCTCGAACCGTTATTATACATGACATTGGGCAGTTGATGTTCTCTACTTTTACATGCATCCTTTATATGTTGTTTAAACCATAAATATGCAACATGCACATGTAATAACCAACATGCACATGCAATAACCCACATGCACATGCAATAACCATTAAGATCTCAAACATACAACTGAAACGCATCTAGAAACCCCCAGTGTATCAGATCTGCAAGACAGAATAGTAGATCAGTAGCAAATATCTCGATCAGCGGGAACAGGGATATTTCAGTGGTATCAGAGCTTTAGTCCTGCCAGCCTGTGACTAAAGACAATGAATACAGCAGAAGAAACGGATGGCCGTGAGCACGTAGGTGACGAATATGTCACTTACAATAGGCGAAGGGGAAGAAGGGACAGGCCTAACTTTCCTCCCTTCCCTCCCAGTTCAGAGGAAGAGGAAGAGGCACACAGAGAAGCAGAGAGAAGAGCAGAGCGCAAGGCCGAGCGCGAAGCAAACAGGAGGCTAGGTGACAGATATGAGTGACCAGAGGGCAGTGGTAAGGACCCCGTGGATCCAGACGTAGCCTTCATGCAGGTTATCAGTGATATGCTAGCTAGCCAGCGGACCATGTCTCAGTCTTTGGCTCAGGTAGCAGATAGACTAGCTATGGTAGACATTCTGAGCACACAAGGCCCACATGCAGCACATGGGAACTCAGGGGCAGGCAGTAGACCCCAGTCACCCACTTGCACATATACCTCTGCGAGTAGGATTCCACGTCCGTTGTTTCCCAGTTTCCAGAGGGCATCCCCGGTAGCATCTCAAATACCGATAGCACAGAGACCGCCCACACATGCAGAGGACATTGCAAAGTATCGGAGAGAGTATGCAGCCTTGGGCCATGACTTTCATCAGGATATGACCTTAGTCGAGTATTGTGGACTCAGACTCAGGAACCGCCCTAGAGAGCCATAGAGGGGAGGGCAGCAGCAGCAGGGGCATAACATTGATTTCATCCGAAAAGCTGGTAAACTCACCATACCTTCTTTTGATGGATCGACCAAATGCACTGCCAGAGCTTGGGTATAGAAACTAGATACCTACTACAAGCTCAACCAGATGACCGAAGCAGAGGCCATTAGTTTCGCCACCCTACACTTGGAGGGTGAGGCACACGAATGGTGGTATCACGGATTGGTGACATTGGGTCACAATCGCATCACCTCCTACAGAGAGTTCACAGAGAGACTCATGGATAGATTTGATAGGAGGGATCCAGAGATCCATTTCAGAGGATCTAGCCCAGTTGAGACAAACTGGCACAGCAGAGGCATTCATCTTGGAGTTTCAGAGAGTAGCAGTGGCAATGACAGACATATCTGAGCCCCGATTGGTCATGCTATTCACAAAAGGGCTCACAGAACCCTTGAGAGGATGGGTGAAGACCTACCGGCCTCATACCTTGCAGGATGCCATCCGGCGCACTAGAGATTTGGCGGATTCAGTGCCAAAAACTAAACCTTTCACTAAACCCTTTGTACCACAGAGAGACAAGGATCAGAAGACAAGGATCAGAAGAATCCTCCAAGGGAATGGAAGGGCAAGCCCAAGCTGGATGATGATACACAACGGGAGTTGATGAGGAAGAAGCTTTGCTTCTCCTGCAGAGATCCTTGGGTCTGTTATCCCCGATATCTAGGGATAACTAGGATATCATGTCTCGAGGCCCACATGGTCCTAGACATGGAGTACCGAGAGCAGGGTTCACTTGAGCATGGCCCTGGAGGGCCCATCTTTCTTCTTCTTCGTCAGATTTGTCCTGTCAGCAGTAGCAGTTTCCATCACCACCAGCCTGGGCTTGTATCAGAGAGGACTCTTGCTCCATGAGGTAATTGGTCTGAGGTATCATGGTATGTGTCATATTTGATTATTATAACCTTCTTATATATGCATTAGGTTCCTTTCATTTCTGATGACTGCTTGGATCTTACACTAATCCACTTGACCAT
>ML832415.1:5329-17718 GCA_009831015.1 Picea engelmannii | reverse complement strand
CGAAGTTTTTACAATATTAAGCTCAAAAATAATTAATTAATTAAATATTTAAATATTTAATTAATTAAAAAAAATTAAAAAAACTGACTTAGACTCGACGGAATCTCTCCAGACTCAAGACACTGCCTTGCATGGTCATTTACAATCATCCTACAAGGTTACACATTGTATGTGGTCACCAGAGCGCCTTACACCACTTTGGAGGAAGCCTGGAGGGAAAAAACTCCGGAAAATTAACCCGACTAGTTAGGCCGCATTAATCCCCTGAGATTAAAAAACCTCGATGCAAGGAACTCCTCTGATGCCAACATCCAAGNTACCTGACCTAACTATGATCCATGCAGACATTATTACATTGCTACCCTCGCAGGGGTGCGGAGATCCCGTTTGCAAAAATATAAGTGCTGGTGTTTAAAAACACCCAGTAGAACCCTGCTGTCTTTGACATAGATAATCTTCATTATATATGAGTTGACCTCCGTGCTAAACGAGCGGTCAACAGGAAGCAAGAGCTACCCCTCTTGGATGCTTTCCAAGTGTCATCCTCTAAGCATTATCGAGCATCTCAAGGAGGGGGGCGCACTTTCTAGGGTTAGAGAGCTTTTAGGGTTTTGGTAATGGATGAGAAGGTGAGGTGGCACCTTTAGACTTGGTCAAACACCAAGTTAGAACCATAGGAGGGTGCAATAGGGAGTTGAGGGGTTTTTTTTAATTATTTCATGAGTGTGGGTGAGTTACTCATCAAGGGGGGCACAACTCACTAGGGGAGATGTGTGGTTTAGGTGGTAGCTAAGTGAGGGGGGTGTAAAAAGGTTAGGAAATGTGTTTGGGTAGCTTAGGAATAGGTTTAGATAACTTCTCCCACTCTTTCTCTAATCAATTTTCTCTTTTTACAATAATTTGACATTTTGACTATGTCAATTTCAGCAATTAAATTGTTGTCTTAGACTGACTTAGACTCCTCATGGACAAACAACTAGCAAAACTTGTCCAATTGAACTGAAACTTGGTCCAAGGGTGTAGGGGGTTTCATTCCATTTCTTTTGAGCACAAATACCCCCATCAAAATCATAAGGACCTAGTTTTTACATTTTTACATCAAAATTAATTAAAATTAACATTGACTAAGTAATTTTAAAAAATTTTAAAAAAATACTTTAGAGTCTACGGAATTTCGCAAGACTCTAGGAGATGTATAGCATGGTCATTTATAATATTCCTAGACACGAGTCACCATAGGGCTCGACCATTAGAACGCCTTTCACCACTTTGGAGTATTATTGTGGGAGTGAAAAACTCAAGGGAGATTAATAATGTTGGTTAGGCCAAATTAATAACCTGAGGAAAAAAAACACTCGATGAAAGGGACTCCTCTAATGATAAATTCCTAGGCAACCAACCTCAACCATGATCCATGCAGACCCATTACATTATTATCCCACGCAGGGGGGCGGAAATTCCAATTACAAAAATATGTGTTGAAGGCCAAAATTGCCTTGTAGAACCAACAAGTCTTCAACTTGGTAGCACCATCAGGTGCATATCTTCATGGTACATGGAGTTGACCCCCTAATCGAAATAGGTGGTCAACAGTACCATTTCATCCTTTTGGTGGGCATTTATGTGAGGCGAAGCAGCAACAGCATCATAATAATAATCTTCTCCTCTAACACCAAACTCACCCACCACCACTTCCAGCCATCCACCATCATAATAACAATAATCAGCATCGCAATGATGATTGTCTTCATCGCCGTCTTCAAATTCTGAAGAGGAATCATTTATATTTCTATGCACCCTTCGTCGTCTACATTCCACTAAAGCCCAGGTCATTTCAAACTCTTCTTCGTATGGCGTTGTAACTGAAAACTTAATTGCCACTTCACTCATTTTTCCATCAGGCGTTGTGATCGAAAACTTAATTGGCAGTTCTTTCCAACCGTAGGAGTGTTCTCCAAATTTCAAGACAAACACCACTATGTATTCGGTATTCGCAGATAAAAGCCTGCAGTCCATTTTACATTTCCCGACTCTCGAAATTCTTATCTCCAATACCCATCGTCCGGTTGAGCCGAAAGAGGGACCAGGACGCCATGAACTATTAAGTTTCTTGCTTAAGCTATTATTATTAATCCCGGGTTCAATAGTAATTGTTACAATTATAACAACAGCATAATAAGGATCTTACTAAAAGAAACAAGATCACAGAGTACACAAGCATTTATCCTAGGAAACCCTCAAGGGGAAGAAAACCCAGCAAAACTTCTTTAATATAGATTCAATAACCATGTACAGTACCAAAATAACTCTCTCTCTACGAGAGACAAACTACCATGATGCTAGACCAGAAAATAATCAAAGAACCATAGCCAATCCAATGCCAAGACAATAAACCAAACACTAAAGAATATCCTCTCCCAAGCAATGCGTCTCTCTCTCTTCCTTCTTCCGACAACTGGTAAGTGCAGCTTCCTTCAATACTTGCGCACTAGATGAGTGAGTTGAGTGAGTGAACAAATGAGGCGTTGGCTTCCTTTATTTATACAAACTGGCAAGCGCTGAAAGGCGGTGTCTCTTCACTAGCAGGGCCGACTTCTCTTTCTAGGTAGTTAGAACCACTTTAATTTGCCTGGGAGCCGACTTCTTAATTTGCATATTACATTTAGGATTTGACCAATCCGCAAAAGGGGATAAGAATATTCTTTGCAGTTACACAATATTTCAACACTCCCTCTTAACAAAAAGGATATTCTTTATCTTTTGACAGGTCATTGGATGTCAATATCATCTGGGCAATATCATCAACTGAATAATCATCATCTACTGGACAACAGCATCAACTGGATAACATCATCAACTAGGCAACATCATCAATTGGGTAACATCATCAACTGGGCAATATCATCAACTGGGTAACAGCATCAACTGGATAAGAGGAGGCATCAATATAATCCACTTGGTCATCTGGCATCACGATCACTGACTAATTCTCCATGAATCTATATTAAAGAAGTTTTGTTCTCTTTATCTTCGCACAGAAGATACTCTTTCTTTCACGCAGAAGATACTCTTTCTTATCTTCACACAGAAGATATCTTATCTTCACATAGAAGATGTCTTATCTTCACACAGAAGATATTCTATGAGTTTTTCCATTCCTTTTATGTTCTCCCTTATCTTGTAGTCATCTATCTCACCCATCCACTGGGGAGGACTACTACCATAGCTTCACTCCTAGTCATCCCACATGAACAAGAGAAGCTAAGATGCTAGCCTGGGCAAGACTAGACTCCCTTTCCATGATCCACGCAGGATCACGACACAAACCTCAAGAGCCAACTAACCATTTCACATGGTCAAGGTTTGTGTTCTAAGCTACTCAATCCTTGGCCAGAGGAAAGTATCTGCTCGATGCCCCTTGGAGAAACATCCACACTCCTCTCTACGAGGGTGGTCACACCCCTCTCTGCGAGGGTATTCTAGCATGTCCCTAGAGTATCCAAAACTCAACACTTGGACAAAGGCCAACCTTGGCAAATTTCTCATTCCCCTTCTCTATGAAGGTCTCTTCCTTTCTCCTTCTCTACGAAGGTCTCGCTATGGGATCCGAAAAAAAAATCTCTTGCGGTCCAAAATCTTTCCATGGTATAATACCATGCTACCCATCTGTTGGGCACCATCCATCTACTGGATAACTTTCATCTTGATCAAAATATCTTATTACTCATCCACTGAGTAAACTGTTATGTGGACCACTGCTTTCCTAACTACACCAAATCACGATCCTCCTTTTCGAACTCGGAGACATAGCTCCCTCTTGCACCAAACTAAGAGCAGCTTTAACTGTGTAACATCTGATAATCATCATCCTTGAAGTTCTCTTCTATAATATCCTGGGTGCCTTCTTGAGTTTGAACATTTCTTTCTTTCTGACTTCATACTGGATCAACCTTCTCCCTCTGCATCTATAAGAACAGTACTGGAGCAACCTGCAGTTACCTGCATCTCATCAACTATATCTGAGTATCCATCTTTCTCTTCATCTTGAACATTTATGTTCTGCATCTTTAGGAGCCTCCTGCTCCTATATGAATACTGGATACTGTCTGATTCTTACTAACTGAAGTAAATATTTTATCTCTTTCTTTATCCTCTTCTTTGATACTTCCTCATAAATCTGCATAGACACTGAAATAAAATGAGGTTAATTAACATTCTCACAAAAATCTAACTTGTAATGATAAAGTATTAAAGTAAACAAGATATTAAAAATAAACATGAATACTTATCTTTTGTTTTTGTGTGGGGAGGCTCCACGGACTCCACCACTTGCTATCTTTGTTCAGATCAACTATTTTCAACTTAAGGTACATAATCCTCAATTTCTACTAAAGCTTTCTTCGAGGGAGGAGATTCCTCTTCCTCTGCCACATGTGCTTGATGCTTTCTTTTCCCCTTTCCTTGAGGACAATCATAGGAAAAGTGTCCCAACTTTTGACAGTTGTAGCATATGATCTTTGAAACATCTTTCTTCTTATCTAGAACTCTTACAAAGTTAGCTTCTTTATTGTTCTTCCTGAAGGAACTTCTTCTATTCTTTTGAACTGTAAGAGCTTCCTTTTCGTCAACAATTAATCTCTTTTGTTGGTCTGCAAGTATAGATTCTTCGTGTGTGCAATCTGCCCATAACTTATCAAACTTGGGTAACTTGCTTCTTGCACACACTCCTTGTACAAAAGGAATCCAAAATGTTGGAAACCCATTTAGGGTTGTGGTTACAAGCTCTTTGTCACTAATGACATCTCCAACAGTTGCAAGCTGATCTCTAATCTGAGAAACTCTCATAAGATAGGATGAGACAGATTCTAAGTTTTCCATCTTCATATTACGAAGTCGATTTCTTAAGGCAAGATTCTGGCTAATG
This sequence comes from Picea engelmannii, assembly GCA_009831015.1. NCBI lineage: Eukaryota > Viridiplantae > Streptophyta > Pinopsida > Pinales > Pinaceae > Picea > Picea engelmannii. The sequence continues at coordinate 12,794 of ML832415.1, read as the reverse complement.
TCTTTGCTTTCATATACCTGTTGAGTGCTTCATACATTTCCCTTGTTGTCTGTAGTTCGGATATATGAGGGATCAAGTGATGCTTTACTGAATCTGACATGATTCTCTTTGCTTTCTTTTCATTCTTCTTATGCTTGGTCTTTTGCTCATCTTCCTCTGGTTCTGGTGCACCCACTGTAACATTTTCTAGGAGATCATTTTCGTCTAGAATCATCTGCAACCTATGCTTCCAAGATCTGAAGTTTCCAAATCCTTCCAGCCTGTCTTCTACCCTCATACTGGTAGCCATTCTTTCTTGTAGTAGAAACCCTAGCCCTCCGGGCTATAGAAATAATAGAAAAATCAAATTTCTTGGATCTGAAAACTGAACTCACCAAAAGATGCGATGCACTGAGGCGAGTATGCTAGTATAGTATGTTTCTGAAAATTTCAATTTCTGACCCTTGAAACTAGACCTGCGAAATTCTGGACTAGTTCTAGTTCTGGTTTTCTAGTACCAATTCAAACTAGGGTTTGACTTTTCGGGAGTTCTGCCCACTGAAAATCTTCGATTCTTGTGCCAAAAGATGCACCTAGGAAGGACGCAATTCCCAATGTGATTTGCAGCCAAAAATTCCAAATATTCAAGAAACCCTAATTTTTTAATCCCAACAAAACTGAAGACTGAATCTGCAACAATGTTCTTTCATGCTTGCTCTGATACCATGTTAAGTTTCTTTCTTAAGCTGTTATTATTAATCCCAGGTTCAATAGTAATTGTTACAGTTATAACAACAGCATAATAAGGATCTTACTAAAAGAAACAAGATCACAGAGTACACAAGCATTTATCCTAGGAAACCCTCAAGGGGAAGAAAACCCAGCAAAACTTCTTTAATATAGATTCAGTAACCAAGTACAATATGAGAATAACTCTCTCTCTACAAGAGACAAACTACCATGATGCTAGACTAGAAAATAATCAAAGAACCATAGCCAATCCAATGCCAAGACAATAAACCAAACACTAGAGAATATCCTCTCCCAAGCAATGCGCCTCTCTCTCTTCCTTCTTCTGGCAACTGGTAACTGCAGCTTCCTTCAATACTTGCGCACTAGATGAGTGAGCTGAGTGAGTGAACAAATGAGGCATTGGCTTCCTTTATTTATACAAACTGGAAAGCGTTGAAAGGAGGTGTCTCTTCACTAGCAAGGCCGACTTCTCTTTCTGGGTAGTTAGAATCACTTTAATTTGCCTGGGGGCCAACTTCTTAGTTTGCATATTACATTTAGGATTTGACCAATCCGCAAAAGGGGATAAGAATATTCTTTGCAGTTACACAATATTTCAACATGAACATCAATTCCCTCCTGGAAAACGGCGACCTAGTTCTCTGCCCGAAAGGCATGACGTGCAAGGAACCTTTTCTCCTGCGTTACATCTCCATGTTCGCAGATCTCACGGATTACATAGTTCCAGTGGCAGTGCACTGGAGGACTTCGATGTTCCACGGTAGCACAAGCCGAGGGTGGGAGGCCATGGATCCCTATTTTATTTTTTTTTATGAATCCCTCTCCCGTCTACGAGATTACGTTTTTGAAAGAGCTCCCCATGGAGTTCACGTGTCGGGGGCAGAAGTTCGCATATGTTGGATTTTCAATATCTATCTCTCTTATTTTACCAGGTCCTCCTGTGAGGGAGTTAAGCTAAGCCCGATCCTGCTCTGATACCATGTTGATTTTTCATAAGAGATGATATTGTATGTGAATGAATATCTTATTACAATGACGAGTGTTCTATATATAAAGAACATATGGTGACCAAGGTGACCATCCATGAAGAGATGCGTCCCTTGGGTAATAAATATATTTATACTTTATATTATATTATACATATAATATAAATATACTTTATATATATGCTTTATGCTTTATACTTTATATCATAAATATATTATTATAATAATAATATTGCTTAATAATTAATAATCTCATTATTAATTATCAATCTAGTAGAATGTCTTTCCGATGTTGCCCAAACATCAACAGGCTGACCGTACAACCACCAAGACTTCCATCGGAAGGACTCCTTTTGAATTGGTGTACGGATTTGAGGCTTGCTTGCCTATAAATCTCCAAATTCCAGCACTACAAATAGCCCAGCAATTTAATACATATAAGGAAGCATTACAAAGGCAAATCGGTCAACTTGTGGAATTGGATGGTTGATGGAGGAAGGCCTAGTGCTAGCTTTGGATGGTGCTTTCTAGCTCTTGTGGTGATTTATCTTGGCATTTCTCTTGATCTTGGTATGGTTTTCTACTATTATGCTATCATTTTTTTTCAAGTTCAAGTATTGTTATGCTAGGAGCTAGGTGGGAAGTATAAAGGCATACACCCCCACCATAGTTTTCATCATTTTATTTGCTTTGTCTCACTGATTAAGGGTTTGCTAAGAGAAGTATAAGGGCATACACCCTCTTAGCTTAAACCCTAGCTTAGAGAAACTTGCCTTGGGGAGTAAAAGGGCTTACACCCCCAAGGAGGTAGCTTCTATAAGCTCCTTGTGACTCCATTGACCCAATAGTAAAGGCACTAGTCATTGATTTATTGCATTGGAGAAATAAAATATTGCATTGGGAAACGTGATTTTCTGTCATTTTTACTTCTTGCAAAGTGGATTGTTTTCCTTGTGCCTTGGGCACCTCACAGCCACTAGGGCGTCCCCATCTAGGGGGTACTTATTGTTGTTGTTATAAAATTGCATCTTCATCCATTAGGGCTGCAGAAACCCTAACTTACTTGCTTTAATAACTCTCTTATCAACCATTGTTTTTTGCTCAAAGTTTGCACATTTACTCTACTTGTCCTAGCACACCTTTTTGCAAAGTTAGAGGAGATTTCAGTGGCTAACTTTTTTGTTGTGATACATTGAATGTTACAACCATAAGGCTGATATAATTTTCTGCAGACAAGTGTTTACAACAGTCTTATGTTTTGTGCTAAAGAGTATTGGTTTTTCATCTTGAGTTTGAACAGTCATTTACTAGTTTTTCTCTTGCATTTTCTACTCGATCTTTAGCATTTATTGAGCAGCTTATAGTACTTTTTCTTGCTGATATATAGTGTTATCTATTTCTGCAAATTAGGGACAGAAAGCTTAACTTGCTGATCCAACTAACATATACTATTGCAAAGTGTCTTTTCTTGTGTCTCGGGCAGGTACAAGCATCTGGAGAAGTGTTATACCTATGGTGCAACGATTACTTGACTTGCAAGGCATCTCTCCCTACCTTTCATTCCATTTAGACTTGACCTCTAGGGGCTTCATTTCCACTTCCCTCCATCTCCATCCCCATAGGGTCACCGGGATCGCCTCCCTAGAGTGACCTAGTCACCCTTGAAGTGCGGGACCTACATCGAGGTGACATTGTGTGTAGGATTCCCAAGTTGTAGCACTTGTTTCATGGTTGGGTCAAGCTTTGCTCAACCTACAAGTTGCGCTATAACAGTCATAACACACCCATACTTGAGTCAAACCGAGAATGAAGACATGTGTTTGAAAGCTATTTTTGGCCTCAATCTACCACTCCCACTCCATCTAACTTGGGCACATGTTCCACCCACTCACTCTCTCTTTCCTTTTCTCCAAGTGTGCCCTCTCTTCTCTCACACATGGGGATGCATTCCTTGGTCATCTCCCACTCATGTGCTTGCATGCCAATTCCACTTGGACTAAACTCTATATTTGGCCACTCTCATGCACCTATCATCAAAGAAAACTAAGACAAAATGATAGAGGAGAGATGGAAAACATGATTCATGAGACTTTGAAAAGTGGAGGGAGCATTACACAAGCCAAAGGGCATGACTAGGAATTCATAGTGACCCTTATAAGTTCTAAATGCAGTGTTGGGAATGTCTTCTTCCTTCATACGTATCTAGTGGTATCCAGAAAGGAGATCAAGTTTAGTAAAGTATTGAGTACCACTCAATTCATCCAAAAGGTCATCAATGACAAGGATGGCAAATTTGTCCTTGATGGTGATTTTCTTGAGGGCACGAAGATCAAGACACGTGCGCCAAGTGCCTTCTTTCTTGAGTACTATGGCTATTGGAGATGAATAGGGGTTGGTACTTGGACTGGTAACACTGGCTTCTAGCAATTCTTGAACAATTTTCTCAATTTCATTTTTCTAGGCAAAGGGATGACGATAATGGCGAACATTGGGAGGAAGACTACCTGGGACTAGAGGAATGGAATGATCATGGACGCCACGGGAAGGGGGAAGTCCATGGGGGGCGTTAAAAATAGCTTGGTGTCGGTAGAGTATATATAGGAGGTCAAGATGCACAGAGAGTGTCTTAACAGCTTGAATAGAATGGAGTTGGGCAATAATGTCAGAATGACCTTTTTTGAGTCACTTTTTTGTTCAGCAGGAGTTGATGAGCTTAGGTGAGCCTGTTGTGATTCCTTGGAACTTATATTGTTGTCCCTCCTATTGGAATTGTAAGGTGAGGTCTTTAAACTCTATGGTAATGGGGTTGAGAGTGCGTAACCATTCAACACTGAGCACTATGTCACAACCGCCCATGTCTATAGCAAACATATGAGATTCCAAGTGGTACTGACCAATTTGTAAGCGCACAGTTTCACAAGGCCCCCGACATTTCATGGAACTGCCCTTGGCAATCATGACCTGAAAATTGTTGACAACACGGATATAGCAATTGACTTCTTGGGCAATGCGACGATGAATAAAATTATGGGTACTGCCACTATCAACTAGGATGACGACTTTCCTATGTTTAATGTAGCCAATCAACTTGAGGGTTTGGGGAGAAGAGAAGCCAGTGAGGGCGTTCAGCGAAATCAAGAGTTCAACTTATGGAGGGTCAAAGGGTAGAGTAGGATCATTTGCTTGGGGTATCTCTTCAACAAGGGAAACATCAGCATTCTCGTCAAAAACATCCTCAAAAAGAGCCATTAAAAGATTTTGTTCTTTGCACTTGTGCCCCTGAAAATATTTATCATCACAATTATAGCAAAGGCCCTTGAGTTGGCGTTCATCCATTCATGCCCAAATTAATTTCTGGATATTGCGAGGAATAGTAGGAGGGGCAGGATTGGTAGGTCGAGGGCGAGGAATAAAGGAGGGCTTTCTATTTTGGGTGCAGACAATCTATTGTGCTTCCTTGGTGCGTTTAGTAGCTTCCAACCAAATCTGGGGACGAGCCCTGAGGACCTGGGCACGGATTTCATCTGTTAGGCCACTGATAAAGAATTCCCTGAAGAAGGCATTGGACATGCCCTCCGTTCTGAAATCCAAGTGCTCAAAGGCGATTATAAAGTCTTCAACTGTGCCAGACTGTTTCAACTTGGTCAAACAGCCTAAATGGTGGGTGTCTATGTCAAAACGTTCATAAAGCTCTACAACAAACTGTGTCCAAGCAACAAACCATTGGCATGCATTTTTATGCCATTGCCACCATTGCCACCATTCAAGATCAAGATAGAAAACACCATAACGAAGTTTCGCCAACTCATCAGTAATGCCATGCAAAGAAAAATAATGTTCCATTTGAGTGACCCATCCCATGGGAATCATCCGAGCCATCAAATTTATTGACCTCAACTATGGGAAGATGAGGGTCACGATGAAAGGAGTTGGAATGAAAGGCCATAGTATGGGAGGAGTCGACATCGTCTAAATGGGACGGTTGATCAAAGGAAAGAGGGCCCTGGGACTGGTTCAGCAATTGGTGGAGAGTGGATTTGAGGTTGTCAAATCCTTCCTTGAATTTGTTATTGATGGAGTCAAATTTGTTCTAGACTTGGTCCTGGAGGGTTTCAAATTTAGAATTGACGAAAGCAATGTCGGAAGTCAATTTCTGGATGTTTTCCTTATTCTGTTTGGTTTCAACTTACAGGTCTTGGTTGCGAGTGGTGACCATTTGGAAAGGATGCGTGGGAGGGGGGAAAGATCCACTGGAAAAAGGATGATAAGTGAGATATAACACTGCGATCAGGGCAACAAGAGGAAGCCAATGGGATAGGATAAAAATAGGAAGGGGGGTGGGTCCACGGGAAAAAAAAGGCTTAGAAGTGATAGGTACCACGACTATCAGGGAAAAGAGAGGAATCCAATGGGATAGATCTTGAATAAGGGTGCCAGCAGGACCGCAAAGTTATACTCCGGCCTGAAGAATATTGTAGTGACGAATTGTCCAAATTGTTAACAGGGAAAATTGTGTAGGAATTTTGCAACTAGGATGTAGGAGGCAGGGTTGCACAGCAAAATATCCTTTATGTGCCTTTTCTATTCTATTCCATTCCCAAGGGTTAGGGTTTTTAGGGTTCCTAGAGACAAGGGTTTTCCTTGTGCTATAGCTCTCTGATATACATGTGGGGTCAAACAAAAGTACTCGACCCAATATCTCATGGCACCAACTAATGAGGAAAAATCGCACCCTTAGTCGTACTACCTAATTACCCACATACTAGAGGGTATCTTCCCGAGTGTTGTTCTCGGTGTCACTATAACAGTCAGGCAATCGATGGACTGATCTAGAGTTGGTTTCAGGAGACCTAGGGGACTGTCAATATACCTGACGATACGTGGGAGTGATGGTTGTGTACAAAGTTTGTCTGATGCGGTACTACTCGAAGGGATAACAACAGGGGTTACAAAGGTTTCCAACAAGGTGAAACGTTTGTTTCAAGTAACCCCATGAAACCATTTGTATTTCCTTTGTGTAGTCTTCCCCAACCACAGTGTTACCTGTTGAACGACAGATCTTTGTGCTTTAAAGACATCGGAAGTACACGTCTCTACCCTGTAAAAAACATTCCCACAATTTTTGCAGAGGAAAGTGCCTTGATACCACTTGTAAGGTACCATATGTATTATAATAAGCAGAAACAGAAATATTGCAGCAAACACTAGAAGAACAACAAAATATAGACAATAACAACACCAACAATGATACCTTTATTGATAGAAAGCCAAGTTCACTTGCCTCTTCGAGGGGGCAACCTCCAACGGAGTAGAGCTCTATTGCAATAATTCTCAAGCAAAACTTTCCCACAACTTCTACTTCTACTTCTACTTCTATAATCTATTTATACTAATTCTATCTTCTAAAGAACATTCTAGAGGAAGATCTTTCTAGAAGTGGAAGCTTCTATTAAGTCTTCTTACATTAGACTTGTTCACATTACTATATAGGCCTTATTTACTAATGTTGGCCTTTATTACATAGAAAACATATACCAAAGCAAGTCTTTGTTGATTTGGTATATTTTAGATGGGTGTGTTATTTTAATACATTTCATGTTGTTGATATATATATCAGTGTTGATTAAGTCGGCCACGGCAAAAAGTCGGCGAGGGTCCGGAAAAAATCGTTTCGGCAAAAGTCGGAAAAAGTCGGCAAAAAATCGGAAAACCACGACAAACATTAAAAAATACAAAATATATTCATT
>ML832414.1:33105-44720 GCA_009831015.1 Picea engelmannii | reverse complement strand
AAGCAAACTGGAGTCTATACATATTGTGAAAAATTGGCAGATTTTCACCAACAAGTGTCCGAAACCTTTGCTATCTCATATGATGGAAGAACATCAACAGTGGGAAAGGAACAGTTTGTGGTTGATGAGGCATCCATAGTTGGGTTCACTGGTCTCTCCAGAACACGCGATTGTTGGTTTAAATCAACTGTAACTTCAAACATCGAATTTAGATTCTACCTATAGCCTCTGCACAAAGATCTTACATGGAAAAAAGACATACCAATGTCTTATCTAGAACCTAAGTGGCAATCTCTCCTGAAGGCAATCTTTGTCTATATCACCTGTGAAGGTAGATACAACAGAGTCATGTTCTACCACTTCAAAGTTTTAAATCACTTCATAGGGAGATCTCCATTCAATTTACCGTTTTACTTGCACAAAGCCCTCATGAAAATGGCCAGGCAGGTCAAGGCCAAGCCCACTAAGGTGGCAACTAGATTGTCTCATCAAGGACTCATTACTCTCATTGTCAAAGAGTCACTGAAGAAAAGGCAGGTGGATTGGAACTACTTCCTCTTCTGGAATGAATTCCAGACTGATTGGCAACAGGAGGAGAAGGGTAAAAAAGTTGCCACTAAGAAGACCATTACTCCTAAAAGAAATCATAGAAAACGAAAGGGTATCTCACCACCAAGAGATCTAATAGAATCATCCTCTATTAAAAGAAAAAGAACCAAAAGAAAGTTACAGTTTGAGGGTGAACAGATCAAGGACCTTGCTGAAGGAAGTAACCCTTTAAACTTACCATATAGTGACTCGGAGCCAGAACAAGAGTTAGCAGAGACACAAGGTAATGTACAGGCTAGAAAATTTGTAGACGATTGTTCCAACTTGCCCTCACCAACTCTCCTAGAGGCACACAGTCCACCATTGGCAAAATATTCTTCAAGCAAGCCTAAAACATCTAAGGCATGGAAAATCAATAAACTCCTGCAACAAGTCTATGAAATGGAAGTATTGGAAAGAGTTATTAAAAAGGAAAATATAGACTTGAATGAAAGAAATGCATAACTTTTCAACATGAACCAAAGCCTCAAAGAAAAACATGATAAGATCAAAGATAGGAACAGGGTGTTGATAAGGGAGAACATGAAGCTATACAAGCAGCTTAGAATTCTGAGGCTGAAATTAAAAGATTCTCAATCACCAAAAAAGGAGAAAACATGTTTGGAAACTCTAACCAACTTAACTACAACCATGGTAGATATACCATAGTATTCCACACAACAAGTTGAAGTTCGAAGATCTGCACGAAGAGGAGCTGCATCGTCTAAAAGACCTTGAACACTCAGCAAAACATCAAGGTAATAATTTTTGCAAATTTTGAAGTTTTGACAAAGCCAAGATTTTGGTGGTTTAGGTGAATAGGATGACTGTTCATTAATCACCGAAAGAATAGCTTTCGGTAGTTAAATCACCCAGAAGTCTTCTATGTTAACCACCGAAATCCTGTCACTGCCAAAATGACCGAATTTTTGCACAAATCGAGGTTTTTCTGATCCAAATCATTTGAAAACACTCATGATGGATGGATGATGAATTATATATTCATTTTCAAGATTCATTTTTGGTGCATAAGGATTAGAAAGGGTAGACAAATTGGTTTTGGCACCTATTTTGGTGGAAATAGATTGGATTTTTTCTGCACATCTCAACAAATTCAAATTGTATCTCTTGGAAGAGTCATCACTCAGCCTTGGAAGGCTATTCTGCACTACACAATGAATCTACAAGATATGAAGACCATGAAATGTGGGATTGACCTCATTTTGGGGATCATTCCCTATCTTTTGCAAACTGAATTTTGACTTTCTATCTTTAGCATATCTGATCCATGCTTTTAGGATCTCAAAATTGCATTGTAAAGATATAAAGCTAAAGATAGAAGATGAACTAAGGGTTCAATTTTGGTTTTTATATGCTGCTACTGTAAATACGACTTATTCTTAAGATATGAAAGATTTGAAGATTCCTTCATCTATGTTTTTAGACCTTTCTTCTCTGTTCTATGATATCTTATGAGTGAATGATTTCTTTATTGATGCTTATTCGATCTACATGTGACTGTCATCTCACTACTTGATTGATTAAGTTAAGAATCATAAGTTATTGCTTTAGTTTCTAAACCCATTGCGCTTATTGTTTTATATGGGTATAATCTGGTTCAAGCAACTATCTTTTGTTCTCTTTGATTAATCCTTGTCTAATTACATTCTTAGAAGGCCTTGTAATATTTGATATTTCTAGACAGTCTTTAAGACACAGTCCAGCCCTTAGGTATTCATCTTGATCCAAACCCACATCAATTATTGAGAAAATAGTTTCAAAAAATATTAAGTTACCAGACATCTCCGACTTACAGCCTAGGAGAGTTTCCTGGAGTGATAACAAATTGGCGCCGTTGTCAGGGAGAGGAGATCGAAGCTCAACTTCCTTGGGAGATGACATAGATCCATCTTTGAAGATAGACAAATCCTGGACATCATTTGGGTTGTAACCATCTATCTGGCGACTCCATTGAAATGAAGGGGCTCCGAAAAGAGCTCACACGAGGGTGAACAAAGAAGGCCCACTGACAGCACCAGTTCTTGACCTTGAGAAGATCATCAGTAAGGGAAAATATTTACAAAGACATGCTTCCGGATTTGCAAAGACATCAAATCCAGGTATTGAAACTGACAATTTTTCTTTCATATCTAAAAGGCCTCTAGTTGAATCCCCTGCTTCTGAAACTCATAGTTCTCGGGAATTTGAAATTTTATCTGAAATATTGAAGGTAGACGAACCTTCACTTTCCTCTAATGTTACAGACTTTGTTTTTGAGCATGATATTTCATCCAACCTTAAAGAGGTAATTACAGGATCCCCTCAGCAAAAAGAAACCTCTTCTTCTTCTTCTTTGAATTCCTCACCCACCAAGCCCGCAGAGGGTGTTTTATACACTCATACTAATCTACCTATTCTTGAAGATATTTTACATGATCTATCCTCTAAGGGAGAAGAAAGCCTAGCCTTGTTGCTCGATCAGTTTTACAAGGCCTCTTATTTTTCACCCATCTCTGAATTTTTTTCTTAAAGTGAAGTGAGACAACCATTTTATTTAAACTCAGCCATCCCATCTCAACTTTCATCTCCTACAAATTCTTCTTCTGTATCAACCCCCAAGACTGCCATGGTTGTCCCTTTAACCAAGATGGAACAAATTTTAGCAAATAGGTATGCTCCACTTGTCTTGCCCAATCCCTTATCTTCCATGCCAACCATAGATTATTAGAAATATATGCCAAAGTTTACCGGAGCTAGGGATTATACTGTTGAAGAACATATAGAAGCTTTTTATGCTTATGCTGAAAATATTAACATTTCAGAAGAAGATGTGTGGACCGTATTTTTTGTGCAGAGTTTGGATGGCCAAACCCGGAAGTGTTTCAAAGAGATACCGACAAATTCAGTCACAGGTATTGAACAATTAGATGAGGTATTCTTAAAACACTAAGGAGAAAGAAGAGATCTACTATATTACATTTTTGAGTTCGAAAACTTAAGAAGAGAAGATGGGGAGTCGATCTTAGACTTCATCAAAATATTTAATAGAATGTTTGGCAATATCCCTGCAGAGATCAAACCAAGTGATGCATCGACAAAGATCACATTCTCTGCTACTTTTGATCCAGATTTTTGTCTAATCCTTAGAGAAAGAAGATCAGCCACACTTGCTTTAATGCAATATGTTGCCCTCGAAGTTGAATCAAATATTATGGCATCTCAGAAGCTCAAAGGAAAGTTTGAGAGAAAGAAGTCTTATGTTGAGCCCCCTTCTTCTTCTAATAGAAAAATGGAAAAGATGGCCAAGATGTTCGACAACTTGACATCTGAAATGTCAAAATTGAAGATCCAGAATCAACAACCAACAAGGACAAAAGAGCCAAATGCTTTTGTCCCTAGAAATCTGAATGATTTCCCTTATAGAAGAAACAATCAACAAGTCTAGATCCTTCAGAGAGACAAGAATGCAGCTGATGATCAGAGAATCAGACCTCCTTTCCAAAATGCAATGCCAAAAGAAGAACAACAGATATCTCGTGATGAAGTTGAAGAAGCAGATGACATAAATTGTCTTGGTGACGAAAATGATTCCTCCTTTTTGACATAAATAGATTATGAAGAAGCCTTGATGGACCAGGAAATTCATGAGGCAAGTAATGAAGAATCTATCTACCTGACGAATGATCATAAAGGTTATAATTTAAGGTCCAAAAATGCTACACCTAAACCATTGCTCGCTGCTCCTATGAAAAAGAAAGAAGTTTTTGCCAAGTAGCCTGCTACTCCTGTACAACAGACCTCCACTCCTGTAAAACAACAACAGAAGCAATCACAACCCCTAGCCAAGGAGAAAGTCATTCTCAAAGTTCCTTCCAACGAGGTAAACTCTTCTGATAAATTAACATATTCTTTTAATTTTGAATCAGATTTCAGAAAGTAAAGATACCTATGCCATTGACCAAACTCATGAAGAACGATATTTTCAAGTCTGCAATCCTGAAGTCCCTTGAACCAAAGACCTCTTCATATGATGATTTTGTAAACCTGCAAGATGACAAGACGATAGTAACTTTAGGGCCTATGATAGAAGACTGAGATGATTCTTGTCCATCATTCTATATATCCCTAAATGTTCATGATAAGATCCTCCACAACTTCTTGCTTGATTCAGGAGCATCACATAATCTTATGCCCAAAGTAGTGATGGATGAGCTTGGGCTTGAGGTCACCAAACCATATCACGATCTCTTCTCTTTTGACTCTAGGAAAGTTAGATGCCTTGGCCTCATAAAAGACCTTGTTATAAACCTTGCCCAATTGCCAATGAGAAGCATGGTAATGGATGTGGTGGTTGTTGATATCCTACCCAAGTTCAGACTCCTCTTGTCTCATCCATGGAGAAAAAGGTTAGGAGGTACCTTGCAGATGGATATTTCGTATGCTATGATCCTTGTGTTTGGAGGAGAGATAAAAAGACTTTACAGAGAGAATCAACTTGCCTACATCATCAATGATGCAATTTTTTTTGTAAATCATCCTATTTATGCCGTGGATACAGACTTTGGCTCGTGCATTCTTCAAATAAATGATTCTCAATCAACTCCTTTGTAGCTTGTGAATCCCACTGAACAACAAACTGATGATAAGAGTGTTCCAGTTTGGACCATGTATTTTGATGGGGCTAGTACCAAAGATTCAGTAGGTGCAGGGGTAGTTTTGATCTCTCCTTTGAAGGAGACTATACATTTGTCTTTTAAGCTCGATTTCAAAACTATTAACAACATAACAGAGTATGAAGCCTTGTTGTTGGGATTAAATTCAGCTAAGGAGATGGGAATAAAAAGATTAAAGGTGTTCGGAGATGCAGATCTCATCATACAACAAGTAAACAGTACTTTCCAAGCAAAGCATGTCAGATTGAAAGCCTACAAGGATGAKGTATGGAAAATTAGAGATTMTTTTTCCATTTTTGAGATTTCTTATATACCCAGAGATATGAATCATCTTGCSGATTCCCTTKCTRTTTCASCCARCATGTTTATTCCTCCCATGCCCCCCAGGCTCAATTATGAAATCCAAGTCAAATATARGCCRTCTTTGCCCRACAATATKAARTACTGGAAAGTYTTTGAAGATGAYGATGAACTTAATAGATTTCTYYASGTGGTAGATGAATTTTYTRATATGCATGTCGACYARYARAATCTAAATATAGAGGAATCCCAGAAGCCTAAGCTAAAACAAAAATTGGGTCAGCATGATATTGTTCAACTACCTAACAATTATATACCTCGGGGTTTGGTACCTCTTGAAAAGTTATTTGATCACAACGATGTCCCCTACAAGACAAATAAAATGGAGAAAGATCCTGTTGTTCATGAGCACAACATAGGGAGCGAAAGCTAGCCTAAATTCATAAATCTATCCTTTGAATTGACTGTAGATCAAAATTCTGAATATTGCATCATTTTGAAAGAATTTTCTGATTTTTTGCTTGGAAATATAGTGATCTGAAGACTTATGACCCTGATATCATTCAACATAAGATCCCTCTTGAAAAGGACACCATCCCTTTCAAATAAAAGCTTAGACCTATCAGTCCTCTTCTTTTGCCTGTGATTGAAAGAGAAATCAAAAATCTTATTGATGCTAAGATCATAATCCCTTTGAGATACTCTAAATGGATTGCAAATCTAGTAATAGTGAGAAATAAAAACGATGAGGTCAGGTTATGTGTGGACTTTATAAACCTAAACAGATGTTCTAAGAAAGACAACTATCCCCTACCTAAAATTGAACATTTGCTGCAAAGAATTTCAGGGGCTACTGTTATGTCTTTCCTAGATGGTTTTTCCAGCTATAACCAGATTTCTGTCCATCCTGACGACCAAGAGAAGATTGCTTTTAATACTCCTTGGGGTACCTTTATGTACGCAAAAATGCCATTCAGATTAATGAATGCCGGAGCCACGTTTCAAAGGGCCATGGACGTAGCTTTCATGGGTGAGAAGGACAAGTTTGTCCTCATCTATCTTGATGACATCATAGTTTATTCCAACAGTCATGAGGAGCATCTAAAGAATTTAAAAAGAGTTTTTTTTGAAGTGTAGGCAGTTCGGAATTTCATTGAATCCCAAAAAGTCCCATTTTGCTCTTAGGAAAGGAAAGCTCTTAGGCCATATTGTCTCAACAAAAGGCATGAAAATTGATCTGGCTCGGGTGGAAGAAATTCAGAGGCTATCCTTGCCAAGGTCGAAAAAGGATATCCAATCGCTGCTCGGTAAGATTAATTTTGTTAGAAGATTTGTTCCAAATTTTGCCGAGCTAGTAAAAAACATAACATGTATGTTGAAAAAGGGGTCTGAGATAAAATGGACAGACAATGCAAGGAATTCATTTCAGGATATCAAACAGGCTATCATGGAATCCCCGACTCTAATAAGTTTGGATTACAACAATATTTTCTACATTTTCTCCTTTTCTTCTTATGACACAGTGGCAACAGTTCTGCTACAGAAAGATGATGACAATATGGAACATCCAGTTGCTTTCTTCAGCAAAACACTCAGAGATGTTGAACTAAGGTATGATCCTATTGAAAAATAAGCCTATGCTCTTATAAAATCTTTAAAAGCTTTCAGAATTTATATCCTCCACTCGAAAGTCATTGCATATGTTCCTTCACCCTCCGTGAAAGATGTTTTGACTCAGCCTGATATTGATGGAAAGAGAGCTAAATGGATTGCAAATATGATCGAGTTCAACATGGAAGTGAAGCCCACCAAATTGGTAAAAGGTCAAGGCCTTGCTAAGATTTTAACGGAGGAAAGCCATGAGCTGCTGGACATAAATTTCATAGGGGCAAATTCAACGAATTTGCAGACGGAGTTGGCAACAGAAGGACACCATAACAATCAACAGGTGGCAGAGCATTTGTCTTCTTGTGAATGGTACTCAGGTATTAAACATTTTTTACAAAAGCTAGAGGTTCTTCCTAAAGTCAACATGACTCAAGCCCGAGCCCTTAATCTCAGAGCCATCAAATTTTGCATTTACAATAATCTGTTATATTGGAAAGACCCTGCTGGTTTACTACTTAGATGTTTAGACAAAGAAGAGTCAGTGGAAGTTATACATCAGTTCCATTCAAGTGTTTGTGGAGGTCATCATTACTGGAAGACCACAGTTCATAAAATTCTAAGGGCTGGTTACTATTGGCCTTTTCTTTTCTTATATGTGTGTGCCATCGTCAAAGATTGTGATAAATGTCAAAGATTCACAGGAAAGCAACATCTAAAATCCTTGCCCCTGAGACCTATAGTAGTGAATGGCCCTTTTCAGCAGTGGGGTTTAGATTTTATAGGTGAGATAAATCCTTCGTCTAGTGGTCAACATAAGTGGATCTTAGTAGCCAAAAATTATTTTACAAAATGGATAGAGGTAGTTCCCACTAGGAATTCCACTCACCAGGTTGTCATGAAGTTTCTTTATGAAAATATCTTGAGCAGATTCGACTGTCCCAAAAGGCTGGTAACAGATAATGTAACAAGTTTCAAAGAAGAGGCATTGGTCAACATGTGTGAATCAATGGGAATCCAGTTAGTACATTTGACACCCTACTACCCTCACAGTAATGGCCTGGGTGAATCATCTAATAAGAGCTTAATAAAAATCATCAGAAAACTGTTAGAGGAGAAAAAAAAAATTGGGATTCTAAATTAAAATTTGCTTTGTGGGCAGACATAGTAACTATCAAAAAGTCCATAGGAAGAGAAAATTGAGTCAAATGATATGGTAAGAAGAATGCTTGATTTGGTGGAACTGCAGTAGGCCTGCGAACAATTAGTGGACATATCAGAGGCTCATCAAAAGAAGATCAAAGATACTTTTGACAGAAAGGCAAAGGTGGATGATTTTTCAGGTTGATGATTGGGTTCTGAAATGGGACACTCTCAGACAGGATAAAGGCAAACATAACAAGTTCGATTCTTTATGGACCGGCCCTTTCATGATAAATCAAGTACAACATAACACCACATTCATTCTGCAGAGTCTGGGAGGTGAAGAAATGTTCGGTGGCCCAGTCAACGGGAAATTTATGAAACTCTATTTTGTCTAAGGCTGTGAAGCCTGGTCATTGTAATTTTAGTTTTAGTCTTTATTTTTACAGACTAACTCCATGCCCAATGGAAACACTAGCAGATAGTTTTTAGTTTTCTTTTTCAAGAAAGGCATTGGTTTTGTGGTTCTTGAAGCCTCACAGGGAGGCGTTCATCCCTAATAGGAGCCAGTGTTATCTCCTCAAATAAATTGGTGGAGATTTTTTCTTTTTAGGTAATAGATTGTGGTCCAAAATTTATTTCTAAATTTTTGTAGGTAGGTTAGAGAGTCTATTTTCTGTTGATAAACTCAAAAAGAACCTTTGATTTGGTTTGGTCAAGAAAAAGACAAAATCTCAGGTTTTGGTGGTTTAGGTGAGCCTGAAACGCGCTCATTGTTCTCGGTAGTTAAGAGGGAAAAGAAAAATCTCATTTAACTACTGAAAAGATTTCAACGAGAAAAATGAAAAGCCCGTGCTTTCGCACGAGCCAGTTGTCAATTGGTGCAATCATGAAGATGTAACCGCCGAAAGTCCATGGAGGTGGTAAGGTATGCATGTTCTTGTTGTATCTATCTGAAGATTGATACCCTATTGTCCTTTTAACTTCATTTGTCATTTCAAAATTAAGGCTCAACAAAGACACATAAACTCATGTGTGTTTCCTGACTAACATAAATGATTAGTCACGTAGCCCCTCACTATCTCCAGTCATGAGGAAACAAATCCATTATGACCCCGATTAATATCTGATTTGATCTCCATTTATTATCAATTCGAATCCGGGATTCATTGTGACAATCTTGAGCTTGTGATTTCATCAAGCAAATGCATATCCAGAGACCATAATCCCATTTTTGTGGTGATCACCGAGTGTAGTTCGTGTTCAATAGATTGTTATCAAGCCAATTGTCATACCATCAATCCAGGTCAAGTCATCAGGTAGTTCAAAGCCCATACTGTTTCAATTTAAATGTACATCTCACCGAAACTCGAAATTTTCGGCATATTTTCAGTCAGTCTGTTGCCTAAATTCGGTTAATGATTGAGCTTTGCGATCATAACTATGAGTCACTCTACCTCATTTATTTTTCTCTTTGATTCATACTCCCTGTCACCCTAAATCATAGAGTCTGTGTCTCCCTAGCATGAAGTGTTTCCTAAATCACAGGTACAATCAACATTTACTAAATGCCGAAAGAAGGGCCAGTTCTGAGGGCTGAATTGGATGGAGTTTGGTACCTTGAGGCTCACCCTGAGGTGGCCGAGTTCTTCAAGCAAACTGGAGTCTATAATTATTGTGAAAAATTGGCAGATTTTCACCAATAGGTGTCTGAAACCTTCACTATCTCATATGATAGAATAACAACAAAAGTGGGAAAGGAACAGTTTGTGGTTGATGAGGCAGCCATAACTGAGTTCACTGGTCTCCCCAGAATAGGTGATTGTTGGTTCAAATCAACTGTACCTTCAAACATCGAATTTAGATCCTACCTACAACCTCTGCACAAAGATCTTACATGGAAAAAATACATACCAATGTCTTATTTGGAACCTAAGTGGCAATCTCTCTTGAAGGCAACTTTGTCTATATCATCTGTGAAGGTATATACAAGAGAGTCATGTTCTACCACTTCAAAATTTTAAATCACTTCACAGGGAGATCTCCCATCAATTTACCATTTTACTTTCACAAAGCCCTCATGAAAATGGCTAGGCAGGTCAAGGCTAATCCCACTAAGGTGGTAAGTAGATTGTCTCATCAAGGACTCATTACTCTCATTGTCAAAGAGTCAATGAAGAAAAGGCAGGTGGATTGGAACTACTTCCTCTTCTGGAATGAATTCCAGACTGATTGGCAACAGGGGGAGAAGGGTAAAAAAGATGCCACTAAGAAGACCATTACTCCTAAAAGCAGTCATAGAAAACGGAAGGGTATCTCACCACCAAGAGATCCGATAGAATCATCCTTTGTTAAAATAAAAAGAACCAAAATAAAGTTACAGTTTGAGGGTGAATAGATCAAGGGCCTTGCTGAAGGAAGTAACCCTTTAAAATTACCATATATTGACTCGGAGCCAGAAAAAGAGTTAGCAGAGACACAAGGTAATGTTCAGGCTGGACAAGTTGCAGACGATTGTTCCAACTTGTCCTCACCAACTCCCCCAGAGGCACACAGTCCACCATTGGCAAAAGCTTCTTCAAGCAAGCCTAAAGCATCTAAGGCATGGAAAATCAATAAACTCCTACAACAAGTGTATGAAATGTAAGTCTTGGAAAGAGTTATTAAAAAGGAAAATACAGACTTGACTGAAAGAAATGCAGAAATTTTCAACATGAACCAAAGCCTCAAAGAAAAGCATGATAATATCAAAGACAGGAACATGGTTTTGATAAGGGAGAACATGAAGCTGTACAGGCAGCTTAGAATTCAGAGGCTAAAATTAAAAGGTTCTCAATCACAAACACAGGAGAAAATAGGTTTGGAAACTCTAGCCAACTTAGCTACAACTATGGTAGATATACCATAGTCTTCCACACAACAAGTTGAAGTTCGAAGACCTACACGAAGAGGAGCTGCATCGTCTAAAAGACCTTGAACACTCAACAAAACATCAAGGTAATCATTTTTTCAAATTTTGAAGTTTTGACAAAGCCAAGTTTTCAGTGGTTTAGGAGAACAGGACGATTTTTCATTAACCACCAAAAGCAGAGCTTTTGATAGTTAAATCACCCAGAAGTCTTCTATGTTAACCACCGAAAGCCTGTCACTTCCAGAATGACCAAATTTTTGCACAGATCGAGGTTTTTCTGATCCAAATCATTTGAAAACACTCATGATGGATGGATGATGAATTATATATTCAGTTTCAAGATTCATTTTTGGTGCATAAGGATTAGAAAGGGTAGCCAAATTGGTTTTGGCACC
>ML832413.1:49259-64763 GCA_009831015.1 Picea engelmannii | reverse complement strand
TTTAGTTGTTCAAATTTCAATCTGTATGTTTGAAGTTTGGCATCTTTTACTTTCTCATTTCCTTCATAACTGCTAATAAGTTTATCCCACATTGATTTGGAAGTATCAAGATGCATCACCTTTACAAACTCATCTTCAACAAGTCCATTCAAGATAGCATTCTTCCCCTTAGCATTAAAACTAAACTCTAACTTTTCATCCTTGGAGGCTAGCACAACATGCTTTGTATATCCAGTATCTACTACATCCTAAACATCAGCACCCAAGGCCATTAAGTATGTTCTCATTCTAATCTTCCAGAAGGAAAAATTTGTTCCATCAAACAGAGGAGGCTTAGAGGCTGAAGTCCCTTCATGACTTGTCATGTTTAAGCTTATAGATCTACCTTTGAATAAAAGGAACCTGCTCTAATACCAATTGTTGGAATTACTAAGACAACTGAGAGGGGGGGGTGAATCAATTGTAATTGAGCTTAAACAATTTTAAGTCTATTAAAACATTATTAATCTCTCTTCAAGTGATCATCAACATAATACAACATATGGATAGTAAAAGTAAAGACCATCAGTCACACATAAGATATACACAGAGACAAATTTTTACAAGGAAACCCATAAAGGGAGAAAACCTCTTCTTCTTCGAAATGATAGGTAGTCTTTTAAGTTCTGTACATCATCTATAATTGAGCACCAACTCAATGTGAGGCTGCTACCTTTGTTTTACAAGCTGCAACTTGTTTGAGATCACCAACTCTCTGGTCTCTCTAGCACCCACTAGAAGGAAGCACCAACTCCCTTAATGTTCCAGCACCAACTGGATGGAAGCATCAACTTCCAGTTACACAGGCTCCAACCTGTATAACAGAGAACACTAGTTCTCCCTTGCACCACCCTGCCACCCTGGTTTCTCTGACTGCAACTAGATGGAAGCTACAACTTCTTGTGTTCAAGATCTCACTTGAACTTCTGAGGACAACAGTCCTCTCGAGAACCTCCCAACCTCCCTAGAATATGTATGAATAAATAAACATTCGACTATGCAGATAAATCAATTCTTACCACTCTTTCTTTGTTCTGTAAATCTGGTCTTCTACTAACTATTCTGCTATTCTTCTCTTCCTTTGTCTGTTCAGCAGGTCTGCTCTGCATCAACTTGTTCTGTCATCTTGCTCTGCTTCTGCTTCTCTTCATCATCTGTTACTCTTCTTTGATTTTCATCTCACACTGTGCATATTTTCAATCTCACACAGCACGTTCTATGATTTTTCCTTTCTTACAGTTTCATTCGTTTCTCATACAGAACAACCAACCACACGCCGTCTGTCTCATTTTCTTTTATACACGCTCACGACGGTTCAACTTCCCATCTCCTTAGGGAAAAGGAAGACAACTGTCTCAGCAACTCAAACACCAACTAATCGACAATCATGAGTCCAATTCGCTAACAGATTCGAAACTGGGGAGTTAACTGTGAGAGAGAACAGTAACCCTCCGATCAACACTTGATCTGACGGTTCAGATCATTCCACGATTTTGCATATCACGATTTCGACATTCCTGATGTTCAATGTTCTTGTCACTTACAAATCCCGATCCACAAAACTCCGTAAAGAAGTCAGATCAACGGTTCAGATCACATCTTGATCTGACGGTTCAGATTCAGTCGAGATTTCACACATCACGATTTCGACACTCTTGACGTTTAGTGTTTTTGTCACTTCAAAGTCCCGATCCACGAAACTCCATAATGGAGTCGTATCAACAGTCCAGATCACATCTTGATCTGACGGTTGCAATTACATCACGATTTCGCATATCGCGATATCGGGATTCTTGATGTTAATATTCTTTGACATCTCCAACACTTGATCCTTGAAACCTCGAAATGGACTTGGATCAACGGTCCAGATTCAATCTTGATTCAATGGCTGCGATTGAATCAGGATTTCGCATATCGCGATTTCAGAATTCTTGTTGCATTGTTTCTTTTCCTTTTGATGTTGCGATTCACGAAACTCCAATAAGGACTGGAATCAACGGTCTAGATTCAATCTTGATTCAATGTCTACGATTAAATTAGGATTTCGCATATGGCGATTTCAAAATTCTTGTTGCATTGTTTCTTTTGTCTCTCCATTTCGTGATTCGCGAAACTCCGATATGGAGTTGGATCAACGGTCCAGATCTGATCTTGATTCAATGGTTGCGATTGAATTGCGATTTTGACATTCTTGTTGCATTGTTTTCTTGTCTCTCCATGTCGCGATTCGTGAAACTCCGATATGGAGTTGGATCAACGGTCCAGATCTGATCTTGATTCAACAACTGCGATTAAGTCGTGATTTTTCATATCGCGAAATTGGGATTCCTGTGGATGATATTACTTGACATCTCCAACTCTCGATCCCCGAAACTCCGACATGGACTGGAATCAATGGTCCAAATTCAACCTTAATCTGAGGGCTGAGATTAAATCACAATTTTTCATATCGCGATTTCGAGAGGTTAGGGAACATCGTTCCTTTGACTCTCCAGTCAACGAACTGATGATCTATCCCCATGTGTCCTACTCGTAAATGGACGGTCCTCCTTCTTTTGAAATTTTGTATGCCCACTTCTCCTTGTACTTTAAAGAGCGTGCAGGTTCTCCTTGATCCAACGATGGTTGGGTCCTGATCTTGGGTCTAACGTCTGAGATCTGTCCTCCTCTTTAGTGCGCTCTTCTTGTCTACATTCAGATCTGACGACCCTCGTTCTATCGAGAATTTGAAGGGGATCCAATGAACAAAAATGCTTCTCAAACCTTACGGGCCTACCTCTTCAGCATGCTCTTATTCAAATCTGACGGCCATCGGGAATTCATGAAGAGATCCAACGAACACGGTTGTTTCTCTTCCCCGATTATCACTACACCACTGATTATCGCTGCTGTACTCAAGCCATCATCACTACTGTACTTTCCATCAATGACAAGTATACGCTGCCTGTAAAACATGCCACCAATCCTCTGTACATTCTTCCTGTACTCATGCCATTCGCTGTCTGTTAAATATTTGCCAACATAGTGTGCTCTACGTGTATTGTTAGCAATGTGAATCACAATATCTAGTTGAGGATCCATGATAACCTACATGGAAACCCAATCATATACAATGTAATTGAGGGTGTGGGGTTGTATGCATAAAGATTTAATGTTTTGGAGGGATGACATGCCAAATTGCAAGCTGGTGCTATACAATATTTTGTGGAGGGATGACATGCCGAACTGAGAGCTACTACTATACATGATGATTTTTTATGTGTATGACCCATGGCGTCGTGGCATGCTCAATAAAAAAGGTGGTAAGCACAGTGAAATATATGAATGGGGTGTCCCATGTTGTGATTGTGATATGTCTATATAGTGTTCCCAAGGTTGAGTTTTTTTTCCTATATAATGTTCCCAAGGATGTGTGTTTTTCCTAGATGAGGTTGGCCTATGAGAAGACCACCGATGATAGTAGTTTCATAATAATGGTGCACTATATTTGATACATAATAAGTTGTTGGCTTATAGCTATTGATACGAGTGAGAGATTCCATTATCAGTCATGCCTCATCATGACACTGGTCATCCTTAATATCTATATCATGCACTTGGTTGAGAGGTTTGAAGAAAGCAGTGATGGTGGTGAGAATCAAAGTGCATGCATGCGGGAGAGGATTTATGTCGGTTGTACTACCGAAGATGAGTTGTTCTACTGAGTGGTGTGTCTTTGTGTTGGATAAGACTACATATTTTTTTGGATAACTGGATATGTATGTTTCCTTGGTGTTTGATGAGAGTAGGAGTGTGAGGGAACAAGGTGGAAAGATGCAGAGAAGGGCTTGAAGAGAAGGCAACAAATTTACTTTATCAGGATGTAGTAAAGTGTTTTGGTTAACGCACAGATAACACCCCAACCACCTAGAGGGACGGGCCTCATTCCAATCTGTTCAACCAATAAGGTTAGCCGTTGACAATGACCTTCACCTACCGTGTTCTCAACTGAATCTTGGGCCTCATTCAAATCTGTTTAGCTAATAAGGCTAGTCGTTGACAACGATCTTCAACTACCGTGTTCCCAACTAAATCTTGGCTTGCGTTACATAATTCATAGCATCGTGCAAAGAACCGAAAGGCTCTATCATCCATTCATATCATTGTGCAAAGAACCAAAAGGCTCTATCATCCATTCATATCATTGTGCAAAGAACTGAAAGGCTCTATCATCCATTCATAGCAATGACAATTATCCATTCGTTACAGTGTGCAAAGAACCAGGACTGTGCTAATCGAAATGGAAACGAAAGTAGGATGTGAGTCTGGATCTGCCATTCTCTATTATGACGATGTGTGCAGACGTGAATCGGGAAAAGCAAGTATCAGATTCATTATATGTTTGGAAAACGATGGTACTATTTTGGAAAAAATTAGTGCATATCTGAATGCCGATTTCAAAGTAACTAGCACTTCAGCAAATTACAAATCGCTCATATGTGGCCTACAACATGCCATTTCGCTTGACATTAAGCACTTGACTGCCCGTGGACATTTCCACAACATAGGAAAGAAGGTAGGTGCCCTTTCCTCTCTTGAATTTAGAATTAATATTTCCATTAATACCATTTATTCATTGTATGTTGTGTGTTTGAGTAGGTCATGGGTACGAAAACAGTTCAAAAACTGTGGGAGAAAAGATTATGTCGGAGAGTTCGGGAACTGACATCCAATTTTAACACATTTAAATTTGACGATATCCATCGTGAAGATAATACTGGAGCAATTTCATTGGCCCACGAAGGGTTCAGCCATACTTTTGTAGATCAGATTGATAGTCTACGACATGAGATTTTTGAGATCTGCAAACTTTCAGAACCTGCGAAGGATTATGTTATGGACCATAGGTTGGATGGCTACCACACACTCAAACTTATTTTGGACAAGATTCAAAGTTGGTTCCCTCAAGCCCATAAAGAGATTCTACACATGTGTGTTAAAATTAGTAAGGAGATGGGGCAAAGGTACAAGCTAAGGAACAATAGGGTTATGGCCTCCCTCTTAGCTAGGTTTCTCAGAGGCTAGGGTTGCTTTCCACACCGATGCATGTCTAAATTCTTTATATGTGTTCATACATCATAGGGAATAATTATGATAAACTTTAATAAAACTGTGTACCATTCTTTTACATTAATAAAGAGGATTCATTCATGTATATGTGTTGTTAAAAAGACCATGTTCTTTTAAAAATGGTTTAGCTGCAGAGTTAATTAAAAATGGTTTAGCTACAGAGTTAATTAAGAGGGAAAATAGAAAAATGGTAAAAAATACCATTCATTCATGTATATGTGCACTTAAAAATAGTTTAGCTGTAGAGTTAAGAGATAAAACAAACAAATGGTTATTATGTGCAAATTTGAATTTTTGAACAGACAAATGGTTATTATGTGCAAATATTGGAATCTTTGAATAACTGGATTACCCTATTGAGACGTATTTGTGAATAGAGAATGACAAATTTTGTGATGAAGCTTATCTTCGGTTCAGTGTATTTCCCAACTATATATATACAATATACTCTTCTTTGTCGTCCAAATACAACTTCCATGTATCTTTATCAAACAATTATAATAACCCAAAAATTGTTACTATTTATATTCACTTGTTAGGTTTTTAACATTGTGACAAAGAATTCTCCAATTTGGGATTTTGAATGTTATTATATTAAGTTTATTGTTATGATTATTGAATGTTATTAGTCCCTACCATGGGACTATAGCAATGAGTTTGCTTTTGATGTGACATTAATTTGCTTTTTACCATAAATTTGTGTATGTAATGTAATGTTTAACATAAGAAAACAAATATATATTTTTGGATATAATAAAAATATTTGTGTTTCTCATTTCTAATTGGTTGACATAATTGAAGTGTTATTGCTCCCTTCACGTCTTTCAACATGTAAAATTAATTACATAATCAATGAATTTCACCAATCACCACATCTAAATATAAAAAGTTGTACTATGTATTTATTATTATGCATTATTATATTTATTATCTAATATGTTATTTATTATTATATTTATGTTATATTTATTATCTAATATATTATTTAGATTATATTTATTATGTAATATAATAAATATTATATAAAAATATATATTATTAAATTTGAAAGGTTTATTTTCAAAAAGAAAAATTGAATATTTTTAAAATGCAATTTGCATTTGGCTAGCTTAACTTGATTGGAAGGAAATTTAGGTTAATCCCAAAACAATACAACATCCACATTAAAGTAAAATGTGGTTAGAGATCCTGGCCAATATGGCATATGAAAAATCTATAAACTAAGTGTCATGGAGCAACACGTCTTCCTCCATTCCTTGTGAGTCTAGGTTGAATTCTTTGAATTCCAATCATTTTGATGGTATAGTTCTCTGTGTTAATTTTTTTCATTTAAAATCTTTACAAATTGATTAATTTTTTTCATTTAAAATCTTTACAAATTGATTTCTTTTAAGACTATGAAACTAGCCCCTAGTTAACATATTTTTCATGTTTCACAGTGATCATCATAATCAATAATTATAGGGTGTGAGCTATCATCTCCATTTCCAAATCTAATCGGCAGGGACTAAGCTGCCATGGAGCCCTTGTCTATATATAGATAAGGTGACTAATCAAAATAAGGTATATATAGTCTTTTCATTCCTTCGTCATTACATAACATTAAAAAAATGACAAATTATTTCTCCTTGAATAAGACACCCAACTAATGTGAATTGATAACCAAAATAAGAGAGAGACAGAGATTTAAATATAAAAGAGAGGTGGGTTAGCTTAAGATTTTGCACTCAGGGTGCATTTTTGAGTTTGTTAGGTCTGGTTCCTCCTCTATGTAAATTGGACATTGCTACTTCACAACAAAGTTTAGTAGAGACTCCACATTGTTACATATTCTTTGCTTGAGGGTTTCTACCTCTCATTTCTTATTATTAAAATCTTAGTATAGGGAAACCATTTTCTTTAGCAAAGTGATGGATTCCTCTTCATGTTTTCATTGATTCCATTTCATTTTTCTCTATCTTAGAGACATTGTCCAAATTCACAAATCACATTGTATAACTTCTCCATAGTGATTTGAGAAGTTTTATCGGTCAATGGAGTTCTCTCATATGAGATTTTGGGTTGGCTAGTGTGAGACACAAAGGCCTTAAACCATTAATTTATGTCCAACAAATCCTTCTGTAGTGTTTCAACAATGGTCTTAGCTTTGGCTCATGGTCACACTCTCGCATGAGTCTCCCATGCTATAAGACTCTGACAAACCAAATCAATGAGAAGACCCATATTTCATACTATAATCACCCATACATCCCTTCTTATTAGTCATCCCTTATAAACAATGAATGATAATGGTCTAGGGTGGAAATATATTTTGCCTTAATAAGAATAGTTCGTACATTCTCTAGGTATGTTTCCATCCACAAAATTTTTGGAGAGAATTGTCTCCATAAATTCTTATAAGTAACGTATCCCATCAAATTAGTTGATGGAGGGAGGGGTTGTTGGGCACATGGGCCTAATCATCTCCTTCCAACCTTTTTCCTTTCCAAGGGGGACTCCAACTCAATCCACAAGTGGCTACTGGTCGATTGTTTTTTTAATATAGACAAATCTACAATCAACTAGTAAATTGACCACCTTTCTACAACAACCAATGTATCTTGCTACTTCTCATGAGGAATTCATGTATTTATTATTGAAAATATCAATTATTAGCTTCAAATTACCTTTGGGATGGTTTTTCTGAAACCAACATTTAAGGATTCCTTAATTCCTAAGGTGAGAGCTTCAAATTTAGTGTTATTATTCATTTCTTTTCTAATGCATCATTGAATAATACTTTATAATATGTCATTGTTGGGTCATAAAGACTGGTTCATAAGGACCCCTTTTGGCCTTGCTAGTATCAAGTTTCCTTTAGATGTGTCATTAAAGTTCAATTTCATCCATCCATGTTGGGGGGGAGTCTACCACTGATAATATATTTAGGTCTTAGTGGTGTTAATAGCCACAAGAGGATAACCAATTTGGTGAAAGCGAGGTAGTGTTATAGTTCCCACTAAGGTTCAATTCCTCAAAGAACTATCCAACTTGCTCCTACAAGGGGGTCCTTGATTAGCGAGATGTCACAATCGTTAAGTTAGACTGGGTGCTACACACCCAAGATGGAGTATATAGAAGAGCTAACCTCTTTTAAGAAATTTAATTCCCAAACTTCATCATATGAATCTTTCTCAAGTTTCCTCTAGTAGTTGTCCTTAATCAAGGGAAGGATTTATCCTTGTACCCAAATTTGTAGGAATCTCTACTTCATTCTTTGGGATGTTTTCCATTATGAAATTTCTAGATTTGGCACTCATTGTTTCTCATATTGAAATTTATATCTTTTTCCAAATCAAATCCTTTGAAGAAATTTTTCCTTCTAAAATCTTACTAAACCATATTCTAAATTTTGGAAAAACATTCTATACCATTTTAAGGAGGGTGATTTCCAAGGAGATTTGTGCCACTTGTAAAATTATTCTATAGACTCTACATCTAAGGTAAAGTACCCATTGAACTTTCCCCACAGTCACCATACTTCTTTTGCAAAAATATAATTAAGGAGTATTTGGTTTCCATCTTTAACTTTTTAAAAACATCTACTACATCTAAGGGGTTATTTGACTCACCTCTTATTTAGAGATTCTTTTGATAACATCTCACCTTTCCATATTTTGAGTTTTTCTAAAGTCTCTTCCGCTTTGACACATAATATGTAGCCTTCTTTAACATAGTAAGTTCTTTCTCTTCATAATTATAGCACACAATATTCCTTCCTTATTTACCATGATTTTCATGTTTGCTAATTCCTTTTCGATACTAGAGTTTTCTTAGTTCTTTTGTTCAATATTCCATTTATCCATCTTTTTCCATCATTTTCTTGGATTTCCATCATCAATATTTTAAACTAATCCAACTTTCATATTTTATTTTCTGCATTGCTATTTTGAGGGGGGAGAATATCATTATGAGAACATCATCACAAAAAAGGATCAACTCTCCATTCTTGATATCCTTGAAAATTGACATGTCAATCATTGATTTACTATCAAGGATGCCATTCCACAAGCTGAATCCTTTTGGAAGAAGATTTTTCCTTAAGATATCTTATGTCTATTCATCACTTTGATATTTGGATCTTAGAACTTTTCTCCATAGAGCCTCAAGCTCTTAGGAATCCTATGGTATAGCTTGGAATTGAGGGCGTTGTTTATGTTGATGAATGTAGCCATGGGAGACATCCTCCAACTTACAAACCTGTGAGATGTGGAACATAACAACTATGTGAAGTCTTTCTCTCAGCTTACAAACTTGAGAGAAAGCCCCTATGAAGGGTTCATGGTTCCCGCCTGGGATAGAGTCAGAAACGTAAAGATGGCCTCCTCCATGATGTGAGTGAGAAGAACTCCAGATGATTATTCGATGTAAGAGCGATCTGTTGAGTTAGGACGTGCCTATGGCTGAGCACAAGGTGAACGTGGGAAATCCCAAAAGTGTTGGGCACATCATCATGAGAACATAAATGAATATGATGTGATGGCATCCTTTGAGCAGCAGTAGAGTTGAAGAGAAGACTCGAGATGATCCTCCTGTAGGTGGCAGTGGGAAATCAGATCTATAGAGTGGACGTGCTTGTGGACGAGCACAGATGAACGTGTGAAGACCTGGTTCATCTGTGTAATGTAGTGAATCAGGTCCATGGAATCCCTATGGGTGTGCCCCTAGTGGGTGTATCAGATCCTTTTCTATATATTGTTTAAGAGTCAAACCTACCTGTAACCCTAGTTATTGTGTAAAGGGTACAGGTCGGCCCTACCTTTTGTGTCTAAAGATAAACTGTAAAAGAGGTTGGCCCTATTGTGCTAGTAGACACTTTAGTTGATAGGAAAAGTATAATATAAGCAAGAGGAAATCTTTCATTGTAGACACACACACACTTGTGAGTTTTGGAAATTTTAGTAAGTACACTTCTTGGTCAAAGTTGCGCACCTCTCTTGGGTGCTAGAGTTCTAGGGTTTTGTGCACCCTCTTGTGTGCTAGGATATTCTTGGTGGTGAAAGGTCTTTCTCTTGAAGAGTATAGAAAAGGATTTGGCTGGGTTTTTCTCCCTTGTTTGAGAAGGGTTTCCTGTGATATATCTTGTGTTCTTGTGCATGGTGCTTCTTCATGTGATCTTCATTGCTACAACATTTATGGTTATGGTTAATTGTTAAAATGGAATGAACTTCATGCTTAACCTAATGCTATGAAAAATCAACATGGTATCAAAGCACAAGTCTTGAAAGAACCCATTGCACAAGCATTCTTCACAGGAAAAAGGAAAAACATCACTGTTGCGGTACATGAAAATTAGGGATTTTTATTGAAGAAGATTTTCATCCTCAAAACCATCTAGAAAAGTGCGCCCTAACCCAAGGAACTCTTTGGCACCTTTAGCACACCTTTTCAGTGGGTAGATCTCTCAGAAAGTGAAACCCTAGTTTTCACAAAGTACCAGAAGTACTAGAAAACCAGAAGTACCAGAGTACCATAAGTACCAAAAAACCAGATGTACCAGAAAACTAGAAGCACTGGTCTAGAAATCCGCTGGTCAAGTTTGAGGGGGTAAAATTTGGATTTTCATAAATCTGACTGCACCAGATTACTCGTCTCAGCCCAACGCATCTATCCCCTAGATCAGAATTTCAAAATTTGAAGTTTGAAAAATTAGGGTTTTCTCAGAAAAACCTAAGTTACAGTTGCAGCTTCAGAATCAGTTGTAGTTGCATCTTCAGAATCAGTTGCAGTATCAATTGAAGTATCAGTTGTTGTACCAGTTGCAGTCACCCTTAAATTCTTTTAATAAGTTGGTAAATATTACCGCTGATACTAGATGGTGCCACTACCTACAAATGCTATCAGAGGTACGTACTCACATATGTTCAAATTGTTAAGCTTTAAAGGGTATTTGCAGGAGAAGGGATCTCTTGTCATAGATGCAAAAGGATATCAAGATCCAACACATTCATAGGAATAATGCAACCCAGGTTTGATTATTCTGACATGCATCTATTTGTTATGACATTTATTTGATCTAGGTTGCATGTTGAAGCTATGCCCATCATACTAACCTTTGGTCAAAATTAAAGTCAAGATATTAGATGGATTAAAGTTGAGATCATAGAGTTTGTTCTCTAACCCAACCTTCTGTCAAGATAGAATATTTTCCTAGTACAAAAGATAGGTTGAAGAAAGCACTTGTTATCTTGATTGAAGGAGACTTGGAAGAAAAGCAACACACTGGAAGTGAAGATTCCAGGTTTGATTGTTGTAATTGTAATTCCTATAAACTTATATTTCTAAAGTTTGCTACATTACAAATAGGTGTTGTAGCTGTGATAATAATCCTTAAAATTGTTTTGATTCTAGATATGTACTCATTATTCTCCTTTAGGAGATATTCTTGTTTTGGTTCCTCTTGTTTTCTTGTTCCAGACAGGTCAAGAACAAAAGAAGATGCTTATCCTTCAGAGGGAGTCACATTGATTTAGAGGGAGTCAAAACTATTTGAGAAAGAGGAAGAATAGAACCATCCTTGAGACAATCAATGCAATAATGCATGATCATAATCTTTCTATGATTTCATGGGTAGAAGCATGCATGAAGCATTATATGTTCATAACAAGAGTCTTCACCAGAATAGAAACCTTCACTAGAGTGAATCCTGAGATTGAACACTTCAGGTTATTTGGGTGCCCAGTGTATCTTCATGTACCCAAAGAGAAGAAGTCCAAGCTAGATCCTTTGGAAATAAAGGATACAATGAATCTTCAAAGAAATTCCAGATTGACATCCCTGGTCAGAGATAGATTGAGACAAGCATAAACATTGTCCTTGAAGAAGAGTTAGTCTTTCAAAGATCCAAAGAATATCAGATGGAGATTGACAGTAATACTATACCTTCTCCCCCTTCATCAGTTCAGATGGAGAATGAAGAATGCCTCCCTAGCTGAGAGGGAGTGTTGATGAATGCAACTATGGGAGACATCCTCCAGCTTACAAACCTGTGAGATGTGGAACATATCAACTATGTGAAGTCTTTCTCTTAGCTTACAAAGCTGAGAGAAAGGCCCTATGAATGGTTCGTGGTTCTTTCCTGGGATAGAGTCAGGAACATAAAGATGGCCTCCTCCATGACGTGAGTGAGAAGAAATCTAGATGATTATCTGATGTAAGAGTGATCTGTTGAGTTAGGACGTGCTTGTGGCTGAGCACACGGTAAATGTGAGAAATCCCAAAAGTGTTGGGCACATCATCATGAGAACAAAAATGAAGATGATGTGATGGCCTCCTCTGAGCAGTAGTAGAGTTGACGAGAAGACTCCAGATGATCCTCCTGTAGGTGGCAGTGGGAAAGTAGATCTGTAGAGTGGATGTGCATGTGGATGAGCATATGTGAACGTGTGAAGACCTGGTTCATCTGTGTAATGCAGTGAATCAGGTCCATGGAATCCCTATGGATGTGCCCCTAGTGGATGAGCACTAGTGGGTGTATCAGATCCTTTGCTATATATTGTTCAAGAGCCAGACCTACCTGTAACCCTAGTTATTGTGTAAAGGGTACATGTCGGCCCTACCTTTTGTGTCTAAAGATAAACTGTAAACGATAATTAATATTAATATTAATATTAATTATTATAATAATAAATAAATAATATATCTAAGTGAGGTTGGCCATATTGTGCCAATAGACACTTTAGTTGATAGGGCAAGTCTAATATAAGTAAGAGGAAATATTTCATTGTAGACATACACACACTTGTGAGTTTCGAAAATTTCAGCAAGTACACTTCTTGGTCAAAGTTGCGCACCTCTCTTGGGTGCTAGAGTTCTAGGATTTTGTGCACCCTCTTGTGTGCTAGGATATTCTTGGTGGTGAAAGGTATTTCTCTTGAGGAGTATAGAAAAATATTTGGCTAGGTTTTTCTCCCTTGTTTGATAAGGGTTCCCCAGGATATATCTTGTGTTCTTGTGCATGATGCTTCTTCATGTGATCTTGGTTGCTGCAACATTTATGGTTATGTTTAATTGTTAAAATGGAATGAACTTCATGCTTAACCTAATGCTATGAAAAATCAATAGTTTGCACATTCCAACCTCCATAATGTCTAGTCCACCTTCCTATTTGTGATGGGTTACTTTTCTAGGATAAAAGGTGCCATTTTCTTCTGATTTTTTGTCCATATAAAAATAAAATTTTCAAAATCCTTTCTATCTAAACCAAGACCCCAATATGGGCATCCATTAATGAGTTTTGATACAAGGAAATTGTTGATAACATTAATTAAATATTTGTTACTCTGCTTACTATGATATACCTCTATTAGTCCATACATCAACCATTTTTTGAAGCTTATCTATTATTGGACTTCACTTGCATGTTTCGTGGTATTTCAAAGTGATTGAAAACCAAGGATAATTAGTTGGGAAATCAACTATATATAAACCTAGCATTACCTTTATCCCTTGATGAACCCTTGTCTATCATGTTGTGTCCTCAAAAGCTTGCGGAATTTTCATTACATTTCTTGCCTCTTGTACACTAGCTTCACTAGCAAGGAGAGTATCATCTATGAATTGTGTATGAAACATAGTTACCGAATTAACGAGAACTGTGAGCTCAAAACGAGAACTGTAGCCATTAAAACCCATATTTTTGTGTAAAAAACATGAAAATCAACCCCCAAATAAAAAAGTGGTGCTATCGGTAGCACCATTTTTTTAAACGGGGTCAAAATTACAACATTTTTCAAACATGGCCTTCGAAACTCAGACAATAGCTTAGAAAAACCTTAAAATCAACACCTAAATCAAAAGGTTATGCTACGTAAAACAAAATGTTTTTTCCTAAACATGAAAATCATAGCTATTTACGACCTAATTGAAATTGTGATATTGACAACAAAACCCTACGTAAATAAACAACCAAAAATTGGACCCCAAATGGTCACTTGAATTTTTTTTTTTAATTTCTTTAATTTACATTAAAAAATAAATAAATAGAAAGAACAAAATCTTCACAAATATATATTTTTTTAAATGACCAAAAAAACACATTTAAAAAAATATATTCTAAATTCAATTAAAAAAAAAGATTAAAAAACAAGGTGAAAAAGAAAAATAACTAAAAATAAACAAAAACAAATTAAAAATTTCATCGAAAACCAATAATTAAAAAAAAATTATATATATTTTTGTAAAAAAAATCTTTAAAAAACCTTTAAAAAGTAAATTTAAAAAAAATACATAAAAAAACAAAAAATACTTGAAAAAGAAAAAAAAAGGAAAATTCAACAAAAGCCATGTCTAAAATAAAAAAAATATTCAAAAATCTTAAACTAAAACTTTAAAATTAAAATAAAAGACAAAAAAAATTCAAAAATATATATTTTAAAAACAATATTTAAATGAAAACAAAACAATTTTAATAAAATCAATAACTAAAGAATAAAAAGAAAATTTTAAAACCAATTTTAAAATAAACTTCTAAGCATATTTAAAAAAAAAGAAAACCAAAATTAAAAAAAAAAATTAAAAGCAATATTGCAATACAAAAATTATCAATTTTAATTGAAACTAAAGTAAAAAAAATAGAAAAATGCAAATATAAATAAATTTACTAACATTTAAAACAAAAAAAATTAAAAAAAATAAAATACCTTTTTGCAATTGAAATAACATAAAATTTTAATTAAAATTAAAACCAAAAAAAAAATTACAAACCTACATATTATTGGGTTGTCGTGGGGGGCATGCCCGACATCGCCCCAACCCCCATGGGCTAAGCCTTGTTCCCACGGGGCCAAGGATTAGCCCTTGGGGGCTGTGGTGATGCTCGTCATCACCCCATCCCCCATGGGATAAGCCTTGGTCCCGTGGGACCAATGCTTAGCCCCTAGGGGCTGGGGTGATGCCCGACATCACCCCCCACGACACCCATGACGCCCAACTGCATGGGCTGGTTGGGTACCATGGGTGTCATGGGGGGTGATGCTGGACATCACCGCAGCTCCCAAGGGTTAAGCCTTGGTGCCACATGGACCAGTGATCAGCCTCTAGGGGCTGGGGTGATGTTGGACATCACCCTAGCCCCCACGGGCTAAGCCTTGGCCTTGTGGGACCAGGGTTCATCCCGAGGGGGCTGGGGTGATGCCTGACATCACCTCAACCCCCACGGGCTAAGCCTTGGCCCTGTGGGACCAAGGCTTAGCCCCTAGGGGGCTGGGGTGATGCCCGACATCACCCCCCATGGCCTCCCATCACTGGTGTATATGGTTTTTTTGATTTTTTTTTTTTATCAAAAACATTTACATATTTTTAAGTTTTTTAATTTTT